>VUYV01000288.1:619547-827401 GCA_008711295.1 Anarhynchus alexandrinus | reverse complement strand
GATCTTTTGGTAGGTGTTATGAAGGTGTAAATTTGTTGCATTTGTTCTTAATCCTAAGCTTGTATGCAATTGCAAATAGGGTTGACAAAACTGTTTTAGACTAGACTTTTCCAGTTGTAAGAAAAGCAGATCCAGCAAAGGAAATACGCATGCTGCTTGATTCTGGTAGCTGTGTTGCTATTGCTGTCATCCCTGAGGTTATGCGCTTTGTTTTCCAGCTGTGCTGAAAAGTGATTGAGCTGCTGCAAGGCGCATAGCACTAGCAACGCAGGAGGATGCTGTAAAAGATCAGTTACCTCAGAGAAAAGAATAATCACAGAATGGGCGTAGACAACAGTGCAGAACGAAGGGAGAGAAGTATGGGCAGTGATGCTTCCAGGAACGGGAGTTACCGAACAGCCCAGTAGATCTTTGCCAGGAGGAAGAGACAGTTATCATAGAATCATAGAATCATAGAATGGCAGCAATGCGGTCAGAAGCGAGAGTGGNTCACGAGAGTGGAGTAGAGGGGCAGAATCACCTCCCTCGCCCTGCTGGCCACACTTCTTTTGATGCAGCCCAGGATGCGGTTGGCCTTATCCTGTAATAAACATTGAAGAGGGATGCAGCAATGCGGTCAGAAGCGAGAGTGGGAGGGTGCCTGAAAACCTAGAAGTAACGAGTAGGAAGGGAAAAAAAGGAGAACTAGAAAAGTAGAAGTGAAAGAAAGGAGGGAAGGGCAAAACCATTAAGACTGAAACATGGTTTATATTTTAAGCCTTTAGAAACAGGTACATTCATAGGACCCCTTTTTGTGTCGTGAGAGCATAAGCCCACAGAAAGATGGTTCACAGGGTATCGGTCTGTCCCTACTTGACACAACTACAGTATGTTCCTAGCATGAGCCCAATTTGTAACGGAGATGTAGCAAAATGAAATAAAAGATTGAGAGACAGGAAATGGAACTGAAATAGAGAAATAAAAACTAGAAAAAAAAAAAAGCCACAGTGCTTAAGTAGGTCAAGGAAGCCAGTGACAGTATGGCTGACAACAGCAACTGGAATAGAGCATGACATAGAAGTGGAAGAGAGCAAAAAGAGGAGGTGTAAAGAATTCAGATACCAACCATTTGGGCACTGCTGTGCATACAGTGTAACTATGTTCTTGCTGCACTGAGATCTGGAAGCATTTTGCAGAGGGATAAGACCATCTGCTTTGGGATGGAATACTCCCTGCTGTATTCCCACTTGTAGCCTGCAAACATAGATACCCTGAGAAGAGTATTATGTTGTGAGTACTTTAATTATAGTATGTTAAAATGAAAATGAATAATATTTCTTCTCTTGTTTTCTTTTTTCCTTGAAGGCAATAGCAGTTCATCCAATCTTACCACCACATCATCCACACAATCTACAGCAACATCTGCAGTAGGTACGTATCAGTTCATTTGTCCATTACTATGAACCTAGCTCCAAACCTACCCCAGGTCATACCAAATTCTAAAGAAATATCCATCAAAAGCAGGTATTTGAGAGAGGCATTATCATTTCAGGGCTGAGAGGCAACACTTAAAACAACTCTGAAATGAAGCTGTATTGTCTTTCAAGTTTAGGTAGCATGCTTCATTAGTAGAAGCAGTGACATTGCGGTGCCATTGAAAAACAAGAAACAAAATAAAACTTCAAGGAAGAATTAAAAGAAGTTGGTCTTTTTAATGTTCATTCTTTGAGCAAACTTCTTCCGTTTTCATGGAGTAAAGATGAATAGGTTGTTGTGCAAACAGTGCTTATCTGTTTAATGTTATTTCAGAGTAAATAGATTTTGGGTATAGTGAAGTCCTGGTGGCTTGAGTTTCAAGCTTGCATTTGCTTTTAGGTAAGACTCATGGCACCTTATACCATAGAAAATAGTCCTTACAGAGCTCATAGCACAAAACAGTGGAGTTCAAGCGAGACATGATCAGCAGACTTGGGACAGTCTGTCATGGGTACTTCTGCATTGTTCTAGGACTACCATCTTTCCTTCACAACTTGGCAAAACTGTAGGTAAGAATGATTTCCCAAGGCAGCAGTGTTGCAGTTGTGATGATCCAACATAAGTAACATGTTTACAAAACACATCTTTGTGGAAAGAAGAAATATGTGTATTAGATCAACTAGTAGAGTTTGAAAGCAGGTATTTAACCTGGGATGCAAACAAACAGTTCATCCACTTGGATTTGCAGTGTTCCAATTGTTGGCGATGTGAGATTATTAAAAAAGGAAATTTAAAAAATTATTTTCTGGAAGAACTTGCACAGGCATATTTCACCACATCAGTAAAGACTGGATAAGAATTAATGTCATGCATTTGTTCAGTTTATGATGCACAGATTAAAAAATGTTGTATCTGAGAGAAGAAAAGCTAGTTCCATGCGTGAACTGGGTCCCCTTTGTGTTAAGATCCATGTGAAAGCAGGACAGAAATTCTGTGCCTACCCTAAGATAGTTAGTGTATTTGTGGAGTTTTATGCTGATCACAAGGTCCCGACTCTGTCGTTCCACTTCCAGTACAGCTCTCACTTTGTGTCTCTGTAGTCTCCGGATAACCTCTGAGCTAACACACTCAGAAGTTGCTTGGTATTCATTTAAGAGTAAACTACTCACCAGGAAAAAAAAAAATCTCTGCAAAGACCTTTTGATAGCAAGGAAGTGGTGCAGTTTCTCATTCCATTGCCTGCAGTGTACCAGTTTAAGCATGTCTAACTTGGAAAGTGGAGACATTTTTGTAATCCCCTTGTTGCCTTAGGGCCTTCCCCATGTGTAAAGCCATTGTGAACCACAGGTGTTTCACTCACCCTGTGCTCCAACCCTTCCACCCTCTGCTGCAGCCCTGATTATGGGTTTCTTGCAGAGGTCTGAGCTTTACTACGTCTGGATAATAACAGTAAAAAGAGGCCTGAGCCCTTCACTGTTAGGCACAGTACAAACCTAACAGGCAACTATGCCTTGCTTCACACAGTTTATAATTCAAATACTTCTCTTTTTTTTTCTCTTTTTTTTTCTTTGTTAGAAACTTCATAGATTTTACGACAGTGTTCATCCCCTTTGATTATCTGTCTCAGCCTATTCAGAATAAACACTACTGGATACATGTACTTAATTTTGCTTAAAGTCTCTGCTTTTTGTTTTTTTTCTTGAAGCTTTTAATCACAGAAGCAAAAGTCTCTTCTATTCAGTCATTTTCCATGCAAAGGAAAGTATTTATTTATTTTAGGAAGAACATTAAGTAATAATTATTTTTCATGTTAGCATGGTGCTTATGGAATTTGAGTTGTGTTCATTCTTGAATTAGAACACTAAGGGAGTAGTGCATGCTGCTAAGAATTCTTATCTTTACGCTATATATATAGTTTGATTGATGGATATAGCATAGCTATTTAATGTTTTAACACAGGTAGCATATCAAATAAAATAACTTGTCTGTCTTAAAAATAAAGCATCATAAACCTGAACTATATTGCTGGCATGCATCCTTTTTAAATAATAAAAATTAACTCAGGCAGTCTGGGTTTGTTTAGTGTGATCTTCAATGAAGCCCATCTGGTCTTTTCGGGGAAAAGTAATTAGGGAAATAAAAGATAAAAGGACAGATGTTGCTGGCAAATGTTCTTTCATCTTAACTCTGTTGGTAAAATAGTACGGGTAAGATTTTTCAAAGACGAAGAACAGATTGGTGCCCAATTCGTGTCAGCTTCCTGAATTCTCCAGCTGCCTCAGATAGCCTCCCACTGATGTTTTGAAATGACTGATGCTAAATACATCATGAAAGATAAGTCTGTAGGAGATTAACCAGATTTTACTCTTAATATAAGTGTTACATCACCAAGTGCTGTAATCTTGATAAAGTAAGAAAGAAGGATTGGTAGTAGGAAAGGGGGGGGGGGAAAGGTAATGTGCAAATTTGCTGAAATTCCTCATGATAGCTTCTTGGATATTTTTTGTGCTGACTCAGGTTTTCTGTAGGGTAATTTAATGCCCATGGAAAAAGTACCATCTTTGTGTAACATCGTTTAATAATGTTACACGTGGAACCATTAGCCATTACATTGCTCAGAAACACAAGCCAGTTTGACTCTCGGAAATTATGGCTCAAAAAAAACCCCAAACCCACAAAACAAAACAGAAAACTGACTGGTGGACACTTGCATTCAGATTTGTCTTTCTTTCCTTTTGGTGTCTTTTATATTAGGAATGCAGTTACCAGGTGTGGTTTCATGTCATTTAACTGTAGATGGTTTCCATATAGAAATTTCCTTGTTTATTTCCTACAATGAGGAACCATTTGATGTTTATAGATCATTGTGCCTTTGGGGAGTTTACCTGTCAGTATTAAAATGTGCCCTGAATTTTATCTGATGTATTTTACACATGCTTCATAGAGGAACTGAATTTCCTAATTGTAACAAGGTAAGCACATGAATGTAGTACTCCAACTGTTCCATCTCAGTGAATGCTCATTTCAAAGTGTTTCCTAGGGTTATGGCACAATACAATTATAACGTTAAAGAACAGGAAAATAAATAACATTTACGATGGGGACTGTATTGGGCTGTTTCAGTGGTTTTAATGTTAAATGTCTCAGAAGAGTGTTGTGTAGGCCTGTTGCTTTCTGAATGCTTACTTTGTCATATTGTTTGGGCTTTTTTAAGTTTTTGATGTTCACGTTTGTACTGGAAGCAGTGATACTTAAGTCTTAGCTGCACACAGAATGGTGTCTTTGCTACTCATGTTTTAAACTACACTTATAGGAAGATTATTCTGTAGAAGCATTTTAGATGCTGTATAAAAAAGCAGAAATTGAATATCAAGTTTACTGTGGAATTGAAAAGAAACTACCTAATCTTCAGTTGTTCTAGTTTAAGACAATTTCAAGAAAACATGGGTATAATTAGACATTTGAATGTCTATAATGTAAAGCTTTTGTGGTGTTTAAAATGAACCCAGCTTGTGTGAGGTTATAGAAATAATACAGAAGTAGACAACTGCAAAGGCAGCTTTTTCTCCCTGTAATTCCTTCATACATAAAAGCTATTTGCCTCATATTGTCTGCTTAGAGAAACGTTAGTTGCATAACAGGCTCATGTTTCTTGTTAGTTCCTTCTTAGGAAAATAAGTAATTATTCTTAAGATCATTCTAGCTGTCTGCCTTCTACTAAGGTTCTAAGGATTTTGCTATAAATATCACTCTATTATTCCTGAATTTTGCTTCATGGTATTTTTACTCTGAACAGTTCATTACTGCTTTCTGAAGATGGAAGGGGAAGTGTTAGGTAAAAGCAGAGTAAAAGTGACATATTAGGTGTCAATTAAACTTGTGAAACAGCATTCCATTCTTTGTTTTAACCTTTGCAAGACAGCTCACTACTAAATAAATGATACAAGCCAGCAGATTTACTTTAGTTGAACTTTTATCACGTGTGGAAAACCTTTCGAACCTTAAGTTTAACATACATAAAGAATTCTCTCTGGTAAGTTTAATATACATGCAGCCTTAGTAAAGCCAGTGTTTCATTCAAAAGCAAATTAAAGATTAAATCATTGCTAGAATTGGGAGGGCGTTTTCATGCAAAATCCATTCTTATCAGAAAAGCTTAGTTATCTAAAAAGTTGGGCACTTCAAATGGAAAGTTATCCTTCATGCAGAATTTTATCACATTTTAAAGTACTGTAAGTTGAGCGTGATTCTATGGAATTGGATAGTGTTATCCAAAAAAAACCTGACCCTTCTAAAAGTTATCAGATGTTATCCAGGTTTTCTTTACAGCCTTTCCTTTAAACCATTCCTGACCTTGAGCCCCAGAAATCAGAAGTTATATCTTTCCAAAGGAAAGGCATAGGGGAAGAGTCTGTATGCAAGCCTGGGTATCCATGCAGTGGCATTTCATTGTTACTCTGTCATTGTATTTGGGCATGATAAATGCTAACTTATTCAATGAGTATACAGTTTATTATTTTTATGTATTTTTCTGTGTGATTACCACAAATAAAAATTTCCCAGGTTTGTCCACGAGTACTACTCATCTGAACAGTAGCAGTCAGCCCACCAACACCACTATGTCTGTCACCTTCACGACTCAGCCCACCAAAATCAGCCAGACAACAAGATCCACCACAGCTTCATCAGTCACATCATCACAACTCAATATTACAGTGGTGACCACTTCCAAGATTTCTTTCACTTCTGTAACAGGTGAGTTCACATTTCAAGAAGCTCGTAAAGGCTTGTATACACATTGATGTGTTGTACAAGTGTAAAATTGTTAGTTTTTCAGTAGTATAACAAAGAAAGAAGGTATTTGCATGCTGAAAAATGAGAGTAAGGTGGGGATTTATTATTAAGTTGGCTATGGTAACGTTGCCCTGAGCACTCCACTTCCTTGAATAAGGCTTCACTTAACCTGAAAGACCTGACATATTTAGGGGGAAAAAAAATAATAAATGTGAGTGGTCTGAACCAGCAGTCACCAGCAAGGAGATTAGCAATGTTAGGAGAAAGCCTGGCTTTTGAATACAACTTCTGTATTTGTTCAGCTGTCCCTTCAACAGCTTACTTGAACTCATCTCTAATACTTCCTTTTTCCCAACTGACTTGTGGCTCAAACTATGTCTACTGGCTTGGTAGAAAGACTGGGTTCTATTAGCTACATTTTTAGCAATGTAATGAATTTTATCCCTAATGGAGGATAGAATATGACTATGAATGAGTCACACTTTACGTAAAAGTTGTCAAATACAGTTTGACGGTACCCTTTAATACAAAAACAGTAAGTGTAGAATTCAGTATTTCCTTGCAGTTAGCTGCTTGTTCACACTTTGTGTTTACAATTCCCAACAGCTCGGGGCTGCTCACGTGTCAGTGAAGCGTTATTGGGTAGGTGAAGCTGTCATCAGAACTTTTAGTTGGCCACATAACGCTCCCTGTAGCAAGTACAAATAGAGATGGGCACAGACTGGGTATTTTGGTGGAAGGTTGTAGCAGATAAAACCAGTTTTCACATGGAAACTGCTGTGGCTTATCTGAGGTCATGTTATCTATGTCAATATTTGTGTTGGGCTGCAGAGCTGGTCTCACTTGGAGATGAGGTACAATTCCATGAGCTGTACCCTCCATTCCAAGATGGAGGGTGCAATTCCATGAGACAAGGTAAAGCAATCCAACAGCTCATCGCCACCAAAAGTGTTTTACTCCCACCACGTAACTATACTGATGGACTTGGTGGTTGTTGGACCCCTCCGCAGCCTGACTCAGTACGCTCATCTGACTAAAAGCAACTTCCTTTTCTGCCTGGGTTAATTTCAGGGCAGCTTAGTGAGTTAAATTGGCACATGGAGGGTATGAAAAACACTAGAACTGGCCTAAGAAGGGCAGGAGCTGCATGTGTGGAAGGTGAGGAGTGCAGGGGGAAAAGGACAGGGGGAAGAGGGAGGTGGAGGGGAGAGGGGGCAGTCAGTCTTTCAGAGGCAGCAAACAGTTGGATCAGCTGCTCCTGCATCACCAGAACCTGACACTTAAAAACAGAGCTGTAGGTTTCAGTGTGCTTGGCTGGTATCTTGCCAGTTAATCTATGTTAAATTTGTCTAATTGGGTCTTTAGATGATATGTCAATGGAGAGGGTAGCATATAGAGGAGTCCCTCAAAAGACAATTTTGCAAGCTCTGTAAAAAGTGCCTTTTGTTTTCTTCTTTTCAGCCACATCAAAATCTGAGGCTGGTGTAGCCAAAACCTCCAGATTTGATGTGGGCAGTTTTGTAGGTGGCATTGTGTTGACACTTGGAGTCCTCGTTATTCTCTACATCGGATGCAAAACCTATCACTCTAGAAGAGGCATTCAGTACAGAACCATGTAAGTTCCCAAGGGACTGTCCCTTGTCAATTTATTACTTTCTCAAGGGGAACAAGGACAAACAAAACAAGGAGAATGAACTCTGATACGTATGTTTGTTTAATGTACATCGTATTAATATCATTAAGAGATTTAACACACTTTGTCTTTCACCACTTCAGCTATTCCTCATTATTATTATGCCTCTCTCGTGTTTTTTCTGTGGGTTTTTTCTCTGATCTATTATATAAAATAATTTTGGTTTTTTTTAAAGGATCATGTCCATTAGCTGTTCTATGAATAGCTAAAGTTTCCTTGAAAACATTTCCTTGAAATGGTTGCTGCAGTTTGTAAGACTTCTGGTTCTTCCTGACACTTTCTCCTAGAGTCTATTTGTCTATTCACTCTTTGATGTTTTCCTCCCCCTCGCCATTAATTTTTTTTGTAGTAGCTCTATTTTCGATTACCTATATGATGTCTTGTGGGAACTCTTGTTACCATCTGTCTTTTGTATCACCTTTTATGTACCTTCAACTCTAGTTTGAGCAGGCAGTTTTAAAGCCAGACATCTAATATTCTACATTTTTAAGCCACCACTGTTGAATTGATTCATTTATTTATTGTCACAGAAAACATTCAAAGGCAATATGGCCATTATTCACATTGTTAAAAGTACGGTATTTGATTGTTGTCAACCCAGACTTTTGCCCCACCTTGCAATATAGGCAGGCTGACTGGTTGATTTCTAATATTTAGTTTTCTGTGTTATCTTGTTCTCAACTCCAGAAACCTGTCCATAACATTGTATGCACTGAACCTGCTTTAAGTACTTTTCACAAGTCCGTGAAATGAGAAGTAGAATTCATTTAACCAAATGCAGGCATCTGCATCTAAACTAGTCCTTTCATATCATTCGTATTACCCTAAAGCAGGGTAAATCTGTCAGATGAATCAGCCTATCCATGCGGTTTTGTATTCACTTACTGTGAGGGCACCTAAGAGTCTTAGGTAAAGAAGTCTGTGCTATGGATATTGAAAGGTATAGGCTGGATCCCACCTGAAGTCACTCCTCTACGCTATGTACACCAGTGACTTTCAGCCTTCTTGGAGCTGCAGGCTGCTGGTATTTTTCCTGTGGAGTGTAGGTTCTGTACAGCAGACACAAGCCTATTGAGAGTAAGCTTGCTTTTCTTGGTTATCTTTTCAAGACCCTTTAGAAGTTGACTTTGCACTTCAGTCTGTAGACTACAAGTTGAAAAACACTCATTTAAACAGATTCTCTGCCACCAGCTTCTTCCAGGCAACTGGTCTCTCCTTTATGATATCAGATTGCGGGACAGGAGGTAGTATTCCAGTGTTGTCTTGGGTATGGTTCTTCTTTGTGGAGATATTCTTTTCCTCTCCTTTCTGAGAGCATAGAACCAGTCAGACATCTATGATTTTTGACTTCATCTTTTATCTCACCCCTTTTGTAGTGAATAGTTCAATCAAAATTATACCATCTCATTTGCCATTTATACTCGGCTCTATTTGGTTTTCTTCCGGGCTTCCAGACTCCCCTCCTTGTCCCACTTTTTGTTTAGGAACTGGGAATTCTTAAAACTAGGTTGCTTTTCTTTCTCCTATTCAGTATCATCCATGTCAGTTGAGAAGCTTGTTTTAAGTGAGGTAATGTCATTAGACTTGTTGGGATGGTAGTGTTTAGGCCTTGTGTTTTCTCCCCATCTTGACTCCTGCTTGCTGGTCATGGAATTCAACCAGTTCCTGCTGCACATGTTTACCCACAGTAGTGTTTGAACAGGTATTGTAGAATTTAAATCAACAGTATCTTTAAAACAAAGGAAACCTGTCACTGAGCTAGTGAACTGGCTTTGATTAGCTGTTACTACTGGATATAGGTAAGATAGATAGGATAAAAATGCCTGAGCAACAGCTGATCTAAAAAAATGTACTTGAATTAAATGTGAAAGCCAAAATATTAATAAGGCTCGTGAAGCTGGAGGAGAGTTGACAAAATGAAGTTGTTGTGTTAACTTCAGGCTTGGCTCAGAGAGGACTGTAACTCCCAGATTGATCAATATGCCCTCAGCCCTCCACAACAAGATCTCCTCTGTTCACAAAATAACCTTCTTGGCCACAGCTGGATGTCTGTTTCTCGTGTTGACTGTTGCCTGTACTGCAGAACATTAATTGCTGTGTTTCTATTACAGTGATGAACATGATGCCATCATTTAAAGACACTTCAGGGAAGACAGCGTTGGAAACCCGTCCTATCACAGCTGTTGTAACTTACTTCTGAAAGAGTTCCTTTCGTAAAGATGATCAGTCTCTAAACTTGTCTTGGGTGTGATCCTGCAAAATGTTGAGAAGCTCTTCTAAACATCCTGATTTTTTTGCATTGGCTTTCATATGAAGAAGAGGAACTCAGCACTTTGTAGAAACAGTATTTTCTTTTTCCAGTATTTGTAACTAAATTTAAAGAAACACACATATTGACTTATTTTAAGGTAAACACACAAATCTCTGAAATAGCTAATTACTAGCACAGTGGATCGCATCATTGGAATTCTAAGTTCAATTATTTCTCACATACTGCATAAATCCAGTGTGTTCCTTAATGGATACAGTAGGTTAAATAGGATAGCTTTGAGACAAAGCATAGGTTTTTGCAAGTAAAATGGGGTTTTTTCCTATTATTTTGTATTAAATTGTATTTATTTTGAAGTTTGATGTGAACTTTAGTTTAGAATTTTGGATTTTGAACATTTCAGTTAGTTATTTTTTATTAGGCTATAAATGGACATGGCTTGCTAACTGTATAGAAGGTGATAATGAGTACTTCAAACTTCAGTCATTAGCTCACCAGTGACCTGCAGAGACTTTCCTTAACAGGCTGTACAGGGAGACTAGCTGCAGGAAGCATGGACAGACTGGACATATCCAGCCACAACCCTTTTCTCTAAATGGGTCCTTATAAGAAAACAGACTATGCGATCCATAGCTTCTTTTTTTCTAGCATGTCCTAATGAAGCATGTGCAATTGAAGATAAAATAAAAATGGAAAAAAGTAATTGCACCATCATAAAGATGATAACATGAAAATTGCTTCTAAAAATTTACTTTTAAGTTGAATGTAGCAATTGCTTCACTCTTGGTTTTTATTAATATGATGCTGTATGCAATGTTTTGGCAGCATTTGATAAGCATTGAAACTTACACAGAGACGTGGAAAATCTGTAAGATAGCATTTTGGAAGGCTATAATCTGCATTTTTACAACTATTTTCAGAACTTGGTACTGCTGCACACATACCGAGGTCTGGTCAAAAGCCCCCTGAAGGCAACGGGGCACCTCTCAGAAGGCCTTTAGATGAAGGCCCAAATACACTGGGGCTGATGCTGCTTCTGTATCACTTCTGCATTTACACTGAGGGAAACCTGCTCTCTTCAGTAGCTGTGTCACTCATTCAGCCCTGCTCAAGCTCTGCTTGTAGACCTCTACCTGGCGAAGAGGGTTGGTGTGGTGGGACTTAACCATCCTGGTTACTGCTGGCACTAGTCCATCGTGCAGAGCACAGCAGGAGGTGGTAAGAGGTGAGGAAGGTCACAAGAGGAACTGCATGTGGGTCTGTCAGGGGGTGGGGGTACAGCGCATCAGAGGGAAATAAGACTACAGCTCTGGCACAGGTTAAATTTCTTTGTTGAGCAATAGTTTGTTCTGACTCGCAATGTTGAAGTGGCTGCATGGGTGTCTTTTTCCTTTTTCTCATGGAGCAGTAAAGCCCTTGTGTCAGAGGCATGGCCGCCTCCAGCAAACCATGGCCAATGAGAGGTCTTCATAGCAGCAGCCACACACCTGAAATGTGGGTGGCGGTGCTGTTCTGGTTTCCACTGCGATTGGGGTACAGGGGCAAGAGTGATTTGAAGTAACTTTTGTGATTTTTCTTAATTGCATTGTTTGAAAAACTTCTGATTGGACTTGAAGAGTTTGGAAACAATTCTTCCATAGAACTGCAGTTCCTTACTTCGTAGAAATTAAGACAATTAAGTGCAACTCAGTTACTGGGATTGTCTAACCTCTGTTGTACAGATGAATAAATAAAATGAAATCTTTGGAGTTACTGTATCAATTTCAGTTGGGTTTTTATTTTACTCAACAGTTTCATAATTCCCTCAACCCCTTCCACAGTCATAACCATTGAATAAGAATTGTTCACTATATATCCCTTTAAATGGTAGAATACCAGGCCTAGCGCATTTTTGCCCAGCTCAATCATTGGTAATGGATTTTGTAATCTCATCACTACAATAAAGCAAAATTATGTGCTTAAGATTTCAGATGTCTCAGTGCAGATATAAAACCTGACCTCCTGTCAGGTGTTTAGATACCAGACAAAGTGAGGTGCAATTGATAAATCTTACCTTTACCCTCACACTTGTTTTCCAACAGCAAGTGAAAATGCAGCAGTTCATAGTTCTGTCTTGATTAGGCACCCCTCTGGTGGCACATCACAGAACTGCATTTACGGTATCATGTTTTAAGCCCATCACCAGCATTCACACAAACCCTATACTCATTTTTAATCCTTAAAATTTATGTGTTTCAAATATGTCTTCAAATTTATTTCACTTGATACTCCAGGCTTGAGAAGTCACCCAGTGGCTGCAGAACAAAGCCACCTTAGGTCAAGTATTGGGAATGTTACTTTTGCCCTTCAAACACGTCAAGATTATAGAACCATAGAATAGCTTGGGTTGGAAGGGACCTTTAAAGGTCATCTGGTCCACCCTCCCTGTAATGAGCAGGGACATCTTCAAGTAGATCAGCTTGCTCAGACAAACAAAATCAAACTCACACTCAAACCCAACCCACACTCACTCACAGGAACTGCAATACACTGCTCAATCTTCCATTTACTACTAAACATGGTGTAGTTGTGCTGAGATGTTCTGCAGGGAGCCAGGGTGTAATGCTGACGCAATGAAAGTAACTGGAACTTCAGCGAGCCGGGCCCTCCTTGTTTAAGTGTGGTATATAAAGGCTATCGAAGAATCATCTGTCACTGCTTTAATGTTATCCACAATACTCTTCCCACCTGTATTTGATGAAATATTGCACCCTCACCGATACCACTTGTGTTTCGGATTCAAACCCCTCTGAGAGCAAGCAACAGCTGTGCTTGGTGCCCCCTACCTGGGATGCTGTTGTAGGGCAGATGTGGATCAACCATACGACCACATCTCAGGACGGCAGCACTCTGCCTTCCTCCCACAGGTCTTTCCTTTCTATGCAACTCGCCTTTAGTCTGTGTTCTAGGACCAGGTCATTGCCCTTCCAGCTTAACCATTTGGATGGGGCCCTGCATCAAAGGCTTCAAAGCGGTCCAGAAATGATGCAGTGCTGTATTTCTTTTTTTATTAAAAAAAAAAAAAGCAAGATCACGTTACTGTGATAATATGCCATAACTTGAACATTATCCCTTTGTAAACCTCCTTTCATACCTTGCCTTTTTCTTCAGAGGCTGCTAAAGCTCTTACATACTCACGCCACTATTTTTGCCCTGAAGATATACACAGCATTCTTAACATGCTTTAGTGAAAAAAATATAAGCAACAAAATGACAATATTGCCAAAAGCAAAACGGAACGGCATCAGAGACTCAAAATTGCCTAGATAACTCAAGAGGTTAAGGTGTGATATGGAAGCACCTAGAATAAGAATGGACCTGTGCAGAATGTCAACACGTTCTCTAGACAACACTGAAGGAGTCCTAATTGGTGTAGGACCAAGATAGCAGTCTTAAAAAACAGGAAAGTTAAATGAATTTAGGAATCTGCATTTGACAGTTCTCACAAACAGCAGACACAGGGACTGCCAATTCCTGGTGTTGATCCTGCGGTGTCTAGGCTTTAGCTTGTTTTAGAATTTAGTGTTGCCTCGCTATAAAAACGCTACTTTGAAGACAGGCTCAGTGATTAATTTTATCCTTCCGTGTGAGGTCATTCCTATACTTCAAAACATCCAAGTCAGGAACTCTGAAAACTGAAAGACTAAAAGGGACTCAAAGTTCTGGAGGCTCTTAAGTGCCCTTTTAGAATACCAAGAGGAAATACAGTTTTACTCTGATACTCAAAATTTTGAGTGTGTCTATTGTTTCTTCTGACCTTCTCCACATCAAGTTTAAAGCAGGTTGGAAACCAAGGTGTTGCACCTGCCCAGCACCGAGGAGACGGCTGCTTCTAAAGTGTTAGAAAATAAACCCCAAAGAACTATGTAACTCAGTTTCCTTGGCAGGGCTTAAAGAAAAGCAAGTGCCTGCACAAATGGGGTGCTCTCCTCTTTTGATTGTTCCACGTATGACTTAATCTTTTCTAAAGACTTTATTCCTCTCTTTGAATTGAAGTTATCTTCCACTGGGCAAATCACAACCCTAATATCCTACACTCCATAAGTACCGAGTATTTCCCTCCTCTATCTGCTGAAAGAACAGAGCATCAGTACATCAAGCTATACAGACCCAAAAGAAAGAGATCTTTGTTCTGACCAAGTCTACATCCTCCAACACATGAGCTGGGAAACCTTTGGCAAGTTCTCCAGCTTTTCCCTAAAAAAAATACACCAAAACTAAATGTGAAAGCCACTGCTGGGACATTGCTTATCGTGCAAACAATTTCCTGCTATGTTCCAGCATATTTTGAGCTCTTCAAAGAGAAAAAAACAACAACTCACCTGTTTCTGTTTTGAAAATAGCACAGCGGGATGTGCCGTTCGGAGTTCTGCTCTTCCTTGCGCAGGATGTATGCAACACCCCAGACTCTTCGGCTTGAAGGGCCTCGTGCCAGCAGCCGTCGGCGAGGAAGCTGGGCTGCAGCATCAGTAACCGTTGTGATCACACGCTCAATTGAAAACAGAAACAAAGGACTGGTGATTTAGTGTTGTCTCAGGAAGTTCACTCCCTGCACTAGTAACCTCCGGAGTAAGAGGAGTAACAACAATTGCATGTTAAGTAGTTCAACAGAACAGAGAATAACTTTTTGTGTCCAGAACATGCCTCCTGTCTCAACTCACACACGTGAGGTGTATGTAGGAGTAACTTGCTGTTACTTGAGCACTCAATTTGCCAGTTCAGTCCATCTGCACCATCGACCATGATACTGCCCACCCCAGCCCCACTGCACTGCAATTGCCACCACGCAGAATTAAAGGCAGATGAGTACACTGTTTACAATTTCATGTGCTTCTCTTCTTCTGATGTCTTATGAGGAATATAGCAAAGAACCAAGTTCCGAGAGTGTGGCACTATGGAGTTACTAAACAACCACTAACTCTTAGGCACAAAAAGCAGCAATATAAAGATTTTTCTTTTATATCACGCTAATGGAGATCCTAGATATTTCATATATGGCCACTAATTTCAGCACATAAGAGCAGTGCTCCGCAGCAGTCTGATCGCTTGTGGATACCAGGGCTGCATGCTGCCTTCAGCTGGAAGGGCGCTGGGCTTCCTGGCCAACGCTCAAAAGCAAACAGAAGAGGAAGATATGCATTCAGTTAAAACAAGAGCACGCACACAAAAACCAAACACAAACATGCAGGAAACACCTAATTAATTACAATAAAGCTTCATGGCACTTGCTTCACAAAACGCACAGCTGCTACTTGGGAAGCCACCATATCTTGCAGTATCTCAAACCCGTATGAGAAGCCGCAGCTGCCCCAGGCTAGGCCCTTTGCAGATATGGTAAGCTTCATTCAAGTAAAGAAATTGCTTATTTATATAAGCTGGGAATATTGCCTTCTACCTTCATCTTACAGCAAGTCTGACCGCTGAACTCCAATGATACCAAAGCTGCCACCCTCCACACCCCCTAAGCCATGCAAACACCCTCTGCCAGCTCAAGACAAGCTACGGGCCTGCAACGCTGACGCCTGCGAACTCGACCTGCTTCATCAGCAGATCTGCGCAGGAGGCTGGGGGCGGGGGGGCTGTTTGGTGCTGTTTAACCCAGCAAAGCTCTGGAAAATGCTTTCAAAAAAGGAAGTGGACGCTGAACAAAGTGCAAACATCATCAGCTGGTTCCCAAGTAACCAAAGCGCTATGCAGTCTTCTCCATGGTTTACAGGCACATGGTTCACGGGCACAAACTTGAACATAGGAAGTTCCATCTTAACGTGAGGAGGAATTTCTTTACTTTGAGGGTGGCAGAGCACTGGCACAGGCTGCCCAGAAAGGTGGTGGAATCTCCCACTCTGGGAGACATTCAAAACCCTCCTGGATACCATCCTGTGCAACCTGCTGTAGGTGACCCTGCTTGGGCAGGGGGTTGGACTAGATGATCTCCAGAGGTCCCTTCCAACCCTGACCATTCTGTGATTCTGTTTAACATTTTGCTAGAGTTCTGTTTGCAATGTGCTGCAGGCAACTAGTTTTATTACAGCTTTCTTGGAATAGTACCAAGCAGAGTGTGACCGCTCACATGTACAGCAGTACAGCTCAGGGCAAACACAACCAGCGCAGTGGGGAGCAGTGGAAAGTCATAACCTAGATCAGCCTTCCTGCCAAAACCAGGTCAAAGAATTTTACCCAGCAGTTTCTAGAGCAAGTTCTTCCACTTCTCAGAAAGCAGTGCCGGTGCCTAGATACGGGCAGCCAGTGCTGTTTGGAGTTGCCCAGGACATTCAGAACACTCAGTAACCAGTGCTGACAGGTATGTTGCAGGTCCCGAGATACCTTCAAGCAGCGCAAGTGATACTGAACACCCGAATCACCCAGTTTTTAAAGCCCCCTATATCCTGTCATCTGATCTATACGTAGTAACTGCGATGTTTGAAAAACTCTAACCCCATATGATTCTAAAGAAAAATGCATTGCTTAGAAAGTCTGCCTGCTACTACGTTTTTCCCTGTCCTCTTCCCTGTTCAGAAACAGGGCTTACATACTACCCGTTCCACACTCTTCAGGAGAGCCTGTCCTCTCCAGCTCCCCCTGCAGGCTCATCTTAATCTGTAGAAAGTACACTTGGTTCTAATATTACTAATTTCTGGGTCAGAACATTAAATTTCAAGTCACACGCTCTATTCCCTAACAAGCTTTCATAATCTTTGACAACTTTTTAAGTTGCTACGCAAGACAAAAAAGCCCTTAGGAACATTTCAAAACCTGAAAAGTGAAAGTATGTTAATCAAAGCTGTTTAAAACTAAATGCTAGGTTTGAAACATTTACATTTTTAACATCAAAATTAAAGGGAATATACGTACATGCAATGAAGTTGGACAAAAGTCTGCATTTAAATAATTAAAGCAAGCCAATCTACAGTTAAAGACTCCTATGTACTGCAAGGAACATATACCAAAGCATTAAAACAATGATGGTGCCAGCTAAAGCAAAGCATTAAAAAGTGCTGCAGATGTTACGGATGAATCCAAACATCAGTGATGCTGAATTCACACTAAAAACGTTTAAAGACAAACCAGTACAGATTCTTATACACCTCCCCTAACGCTCCAAGACAGCAAAGCAACACTTCTTCAAAATCAGTATCTTCAGTATTATTTTGAAAGGGACTCCAGCCCAGGAGGTGCTGCTCGGAGATAGAGGGTAAAGACAAGCAGAGAGTAACTAGAATGTATCTGCATCTTCCTTTGCACAACTGTCCTCACTAAATTTAGTGATGAGTACTACTGATGGAAACATCCTGTATCTGCTAACAATTCAGCCTCAGTCACATAATTAACAAATAAAAGTATGTTTTGACCCTTTTTAACTAGCCAAAACTTTGATTCAATGCTGTGGCTGCCGTTACGCTAGAAATATAACATACTGTTAACTCCACACACAGTCTAAATCCCAGACTTGGTGGACAGATTTCCCAAGACGTCAGGTGATTATAGGAGGAGACCAGAGGTTTCATTCACAGACTGAGAGGTGGACTTTTATTAAATTACAACAGGAAAGACATACAAATGCCAAACATACAGCATCTGTAAGTAGCAATGGAAATTTATTTGCTAGTGACAAACGTTTCCCCTGCTTAATACAAGCCCTGCTCTATACCCTAGGCAGCCATTACACAGGGTCAGTCACTACAACGAGTCACAAGTTACACCGCCCACACAAGTGTTGGTTTGTTTTTTTTTTAATATATACACTTTACTACTTTTATAAATGTGGGGTGCTCTCTTTTTAGAAGAGGTAACACATGTATAGCTAAAGCCACATATGATGTGATGAACGCCAGTTACACACACACAACTTGCAATGTGTGGAATCCTAAAATTTTGAGGAATGTATTTTCACCTCACACTACAGAGCGTAAGACACCACAGTACTGTTAAAAAAACATCTTATTGCTGGCAGGCCTGAAGGTAGAGAGGTCTACACTTGGGCATTAAGATATGACTGACTTAACAGTTAGAGCCAGCCAAAGTGACACCACCACTGCAGGATCTGACGCCATTATCCTGGCTGTATTCTTCCACTGTTTGCCATGAAATCCTTGCGAAATACCTGTGACCATTTTCCCTCTGTAGGTATCTACTACACAAGTCTAGGGATATAAAGCTGAAAAGGGTAAATAAGAGTCAATGAGTAAGGAGATAGGAGTCCCTCAACTACCAGCTTACAAGACCCAAGACTTCAGAGGGGGGCTGGAAGATTCTACTATTTAATTGCACAATCACTATAAAGTTCCAAACACAGAAAAGTAGCTTTTACGTTTTAATCCCTAGCATAAAGGCCACATTGCTGTACAGCTACCCTCTGCCTCATCTCCAAGGTCATGAGGACCATTCCTGGCCAGAATTTCTATCCTTTGAAAAAAATCAAGACAGAAGGATGTACCAAATGCTGTTCAAGTTTTTGGGTCTTTTTTTGTTTGTTTGTTTTTAAATCAGGACAAAAATCTGAACCCCCTACTTTATATGAGGCAATCACATAGCATCAGAGAAGCTCACTTCCCTGTTCAAAAATGAATGAAAGACACACAGAATTAAGTTTTATTGTACTTTTGTGGGTAAACAATCAACCCCAAACTTTTGTGAGGAAAAACACAGCATTCTAGTCACTGCAGTCTACAGAGAAAAGTCAACAATGGGAACAGAGTAAACAAGCACTCATTTGATAAGTAGAAATATTTTCATTCATTATTCATATAAACTATATTTAATACACATTACACAAGTATCTAGACATGACCAAAACTTGAAGTCCTGCTCTTCCTGCAACAGTTAGCGTCTTTTCTCCTCAAGTCCACAAGAAAGCCAAAACAGAACCAAAACGGTAGCTGAATTAATATTAATTATTAATAAACAGCAATCTTAATGTATTTCCTCACATCCACATGGAGGAAACTCATAAGAAGAGTTATGCCAAGCTCCATTTTAGGAACTCAACCAGAAATTTTTTTTACTCCAAGTGAGACAAGGGCACACTAGTGAAACTGCCTTTCTTACTCAGAAAGGAAGACTACAAAATCCTCACCTTAGTACTGAGCTAGTTTTATGAAGAGAAATAGTCTTTGGCAAGGAAGACCTAGTATATGCATAATGATGATACAGTTTACTGTTACACAACTGTGTTAGGTAGTTGATTAATCATCTTCTGTACCACGATTTTCCATTCTTAAGACACTGCTGGCTTGAGCTTCAGCAGTTGGAGGATGACAGGAACAAAGACATTGTGCAAGTTTCCCTCCTTACGAAAGAAATGTACGAACTGTACCCTTTATTGTCCCCCTGCAAATAGGGCATTTTCTAAGGGACGGTGCACATTCTTTGCATACCACTAAGTGGCCACATGGAATAAAAACAATAGAAACTTCTTTGTCCATGCAAACTTTACACGTTCTTTCCTCTTGCAATCTTCTTAATTGTTCTTCCATAGGTAAACCTGGAAAAAAATTATTTAACTTTTTGAGAAGCCTGAATATATGTGCATTCTAAGTAGACTACTGCTATGTTCCATTTCACCCTTTATCTCCCTATCTGTAGTCACTAAATATAGATGGCAGTGAGAAAGTAAGTACATTTTCCAGAGGTAAGAAAGTGGCATGCAAGGAACTAGTCTGTACTTTCCACTTCTGTGAGACGACAAACAGCTCAGGGACTGGAGGCCAACTGTAGTTCTTGAGACCAACCAATGTTTACATTTTAGCAAATGCTGTACTTTTCTCGCTTGGATATTAGAAGCACAGAGCACAGCACAACTGGTGGAAGTGGGCTATATTCAGGTTTGTATACTTTTCTGCAGTCTATTGACACATTAAACTATAAGACTACAAACCACAGCAAACTCAATCCCATGTCTGACAAGTTTTTACCTATCCAGCTGTTGGTCAAGCTAGATCTTAGGACACCTATAACCCACTCTGGAAAAGTAGAGATGGTGATACCTGCCATGAAATGCTAACCTACTACTCACAGTCACAGTCTTTACCAAATGCCTGAATAAGAGCTTGTACCAGGATCAAGTCCAGCATGTGCTTCAATTGTCAAGCTCCAGAAAGCTCGACCCCCTATGGTGCAAAAGCACATGTAAGGCACAGGATATAGCTGATAGCAGATTTCTTGCTTGCAAGTCTGCACCTGTGCTTAACTTTTTCAGGTAAGTCCATCTTACCAAAGCAGAATTAGGCAGAGCATAAAGCATAAAACCTATTTCTTAACCAAAGTAATTTGAGGGTGGGTTTTTTTGGTTGGGTTTGTTGTTTTTTTTTTGATGTTAGCTATTTGTCCCTCAACACCCTTTAAAGTAAGAAAGTAGAGTTTAAGGTACCTGAAACATCTTCTGTGGGAACATACTTCATGTTCTTCTCCACTAAAATAAGAGAAAACAAATCCTAGTCATTTGACTAATCTATATTCAAACACCATCTGATTTGTTTTCTTTATCTTTAGGTTGCTATGACAGCATTGGTTAGACTTCGATAAACTTACATCCTTTAAAAAAAAAAAAAAGACAGACATACCAAATAAATCTTTGTACAGTACAGGGTCACAATCTCGTAGACAGTTTCTGAATATGCTGGCTGCTTCGTTTCCTTTCACTAAAACTGTGTCTATCAGTTCCCTTGCTTGCAATGGTGTCTGAGTCTTTTGTTTAATAACATCATGCTCAAGTTCCGTTATCACCTCAGCTGATAGTAAACTCCCAAGGATTGGAAGTACACATGTTAGACGTTGGAATAAAGCCATTCGATTCTTCCGGATTAAGGACAAATCATCTGGAATGCAAAGGGGATTAGATATTTGTTAGGAATACACTACTCCAAGCTGCATTTCTGCTTACATTCTTTAAACTCTACTTGAAGTGTTCACTTACTACACATCATTAATAAAGACCTCAGTAAGTTTTAGTGACATTCACATAAAGAACTGACAAAGCCACACACGAGCAGCTTCTGAACTGAAGCCTTTTCACCAATAAAACCTCCTGCTCCCATCTCTGGGTTGCTATCTGAAGGGATCTTGTCTAACTTCACAGTAGCAAGACTTACATTCCCTGCAGAACTGCAAAGAAAATAACAACACCTCTGCATAACACCAACGCTAACTCACCAAAAACCAACAGGTTAACTTTAGTCAGTGGCAGCCAAATTAATGTCTGAGATGTAGACAGAATCAAGCTTTTCTAAGTGGTGTCCAACAAAATTATGTGCAAGAAAACCAGAAGTACAGTATAACCAGACTCAGGAGTTTGGTTTTGTTGTTGTGTTGGTTTTTTTTTTTCTTTTAACAGTCTATCACAAACAACACAAAAAAAAAATCATTTCCAGTAAGATTTAGTGGCGAATGCATCTATGCTTTTTGATAGAACATGCAAGTAGGAAAGAAGCAGTCTTAATTTAATTTATAATTGAGAAGTTTCATTACTGCTTCACATACTCAAAAATAGTAGGATTTTTTTTTTTTAGGCTTCAAGAGTTACGTGGTATTAAAACAACAGGAAATGTTAAAGACACATCAAATAAACACTGTTAAACAGCTGACCTACATGGTCGAGTCAGACACAGAAAAGCAGACCTTTGGCCATCTTACAGAATCTAAATTTGTAAAGTTTATGGCCTCTTCTAGGAGGTGGATATGGTGGCTCATTGATTCAAGTAGCTTAAAGAGCAGGCAAATTTGGAAAACAAATTTGTACAGTGTGCCAAGTAAAGTATTTTGGTTCCATTCATTTTATTAACAGCAATACAAAGGCACACAAATGAGGAAAAAAAAAAAAAAAAGCTTTGTTCCTGTGGAGCAAATCAGGTGATTCTGAACCCTTGACACCTGTATGAACAATCCTCCTGAAAGGGAATGAAAGAATTCCCAGACTGCTATTTCCATACAGATACCTTGACAATGCATTTACAGAAGCTGATCCTAATAGCAATTAAACTAAATCACTTAGTGAATAAAAACAATTATATAAACTATACATAATACAAACCACTTCTGCTTTCACTTTTATTCATGCCTTATGCATACCTGATGCCACTTCTTCAAATTGCCTCTCTTTCTCTTCTTCCCTCTTCTCATCTTCAGCAGTGAGCAGATCAGACACAAGATCATTAACAGTCTTGTAGTTTTCTCCAGTGGCCAAGATTTTACTTTGCACTGTTTGCTTTACTAGCCTTCTACTGAATCCCATCTCCAAGGCAGCTTTGACAACAGGCGTGTTCATCATGATTGCATCTTCTGAATGACTCTCTCCAGGTTCAAAATGAATAACTAATCAAAGAGGAAAATCACCATGTATAATATAAAGAATAAAATACCTATACAACCCAGAAGTCAGACACATCAACATTACCTACACACATGCACATATACATGAATATCTAGCATTAAAAAGTTTCAGTGGTTAAATAGACCGTTTTTTTTTTAAATAGTTAGTTTTAAAAATGTAAGCCAGTTACTTAGATTCAATTGGATTGAATCCATGATAAACTTCAATCCATGTCAGGCCTACATGAAAAACTAGGATAATCCAGAGAAACCACAGAGAATTCCATTGTGTCTTAGCAGCTTTTTTTATTCTTAATCATTTCTAAATTCAGCCTTGCAAAATATCACGGGGGAAGGGCAGGGATGAGATCAAAATTCAGAGTTTATAGTACAAACAATTGCTCTATTCCAGCTCTTATTCAGTATTTTCCATTCAGCTTACTAAGCACCAGACACGTGCGATTCTGACTCATTGTCCGCAACCAGCAGGGCCCATGATAGCATAACCCACTCACCCTCTGGGAGGAGTTTTATTTCCACCATAACTACAGTCCAGTTCAGAAAGACTTCACTTTATCAGCTTGTCCTACCCTCTCCTTGACCGCTGCTGCTCAACTGAGAGCATTTACCTAGCTACGTGCCTAAAAATACAGTTGCATAACTGCATAGTCATGATACCCTCTAGCAACTGTTCCACCAAGTTCAATACCACAGGTCAATTTAACAAATGCCAAATTGGCTTGTTTTGTTTAACCCAACCATGAAACTAAAACCCACAAATACAGCAGATGCCAAGCATTCAAAACAAAAATCTTAATATGAGCTGGGGATATGAAAATAAGGAAAATGAAAAACAAGATCTCTTAGGGGTGCTTCCTTGAAGTTTGTCCATATAACGTTGAGGCTACCTAGCTTTTATCATTACCTAGAAAATCCTTATAATATTGTTGTTTCCAACAAAATCTAAGCAAGTTAGCTCTGGATAGCCAATCATTAAGTTTGCAAAATGCTGAGGAAGTTTAAAAACATGCTTTAATATACATACTTGGGGGATCAATGTTTTCATCTACAGGCGTATCAGAGGTTGACAAGAGCTGTGGAACAGAAGAGAACTACATTAGTATCAAAGTATTGCATTTCCCCCTACATACCTTTCTAACACATTCTTCCCTCATCAACCATGCTAAGCTCTTTATCTGAATAGTATCTGTTAGGTACTTTACATGTGGTTACACAAGTCTGCAAATTTGTGCAACTATATAATCGATATAAAGTTAGTGCTGACCAATTCCATGAAGAGAAGTTTGGGTTACTTTTGCCAGAAGCATTACAGATAGAAATAATTCAGGCTGTCCATAACTGATTTCTGAAATAACAATTACTCTGCATTATTCACTGAAGCTTACATAAACAGAATTTCCCTCTCCTGACACAAAGGAGCTCACTGCCTTATACCACTTTCCATAAGTAATCTGTACAGGTTAAACTCCACTAGTCCAAGCCCATTAGCCACAGTTCAGCACTCATTTCATTTCTATGCTCATGAAGAGCATTTATCGTGTTAGAAACATAGTGGAAATATACGCAGAAATGAGGCAGAAGTATGGACTAAATTCCCCAAAAGAACATAGCACTCTTCAACAAGGGAAAAACAAAATTACAGAACAGTAAAGTTTACCTGTTCAAGAAGATGGGGGAACCTGGCCTGAATCTGACTTACAAACTCTCCTCCTTTTACACGAAGCAGATACTCACACCTGAAACATTGACAAACGTGTACTAAATTATACTTTCTACTTGCAAAAGGCAAAAAATACAGATGAATGAAACTGTTTACAGTAACACAGCATAACTTAAATACATGTTTCTCTTCCTTCAGAAGGGAAAGAGCTCTCTTCATCGGAAGCTTGATATAGCCTAGCATCTGGTCACACTTTGATAAAGCTTTTCCGTGATGTTCAGCAGTCAGTAGGCTTATGTATATAAATGCAGCAGCTTTACATTCTGCTACCACTTCTAATCAAAATGGCATGTCATGAGAAATGATACCGTGTCAGCGTCACTACAAAGTGCAGTGCTAAACTGTTTCTATCTCACATCTCACCATTCTTATCTCCTACTGAAATCATTCAAAAGAAGTTAACAAAACTTATCACTGTCAAAGCCAGATCTGCTTCATTAATGCAGAGTTTTGCCTCTTAAGTACATTTTACTGACAGGCATAACACAGAAGGAAACAAAGATGTCATTTAACTCTACGTACATCATGTGGTCCAACAGTAGCTGGTAAATTGGCCATGAAAGACTAGATGGAGATCTACAATGTGAAGAATTATTATTGGCTTTCCTGAAATTAAGTGCAGCTATTTCTGTCATTAATGTAGGTGGAGATTTCCACAGGCACAGATAGCAATTAGGTATGCAATTGCCATTTTATTATAGGGGAAATTAAAAAGTTATTTCTATCATTTTTCCAATAGAGACATAGTAAACAGCTGCCGAAACCTTCTTCACAAGCCTTTCCACACCTAAGAAACTAAACTGGACAAGGTAAAAAACTAGTTCAAGAGGGGTGTGGGCACAGAACTAGACTAAGAGAGTTAGATGTTCCTTCTACTTCATTTCTCAGCAGCTTTTGCTCTCCTCAGTCTGCTTTCTGACTGCTTCTCTTAGATAAGCACGCTCATTAACAATGCAGTCTCACTTGCTAATAGTGATTTGAGAATGCACACAGCTTTTAATTATGAAGTGGAAAGCATTAAATATCATGCTTAATGAAGAAATGTTTTAATTACAGCCACCTTAGCACTTCAGAGCCTGTAAACCGAGGTACACGAAATACATCCAAATGAAAGACTGAATTTGTACTGCACTTATTAATTTTAACTTCACCATAAGATGTACATACCTGCCAAAATTAGATTTAAGGATGAGAACAAATTATGATAAAGATTTTGCAAGTTACCTTGGAAACCACTTTGCATGCTCAATCCATGGATCATCTCCAGATTCCCAGCACCTTAACCCACCATCACAGCAAAAACACTTGACATCATCGTTGCGGCCTTTAAGAAAAACAAGGCAACATATCTAGCAGCCATTCACACAATTTACTTTAAAGTAAATGCTGACTTAGCAATATCAATAAAACCAGAGACCATCAGCTTTTCTTACCTACATAGTAAAAGCCAGCATCTGCAAGCTGTTCAGGCTGAACTGGAATTCTAGTTGGCCAATTTATGAATGTTTTAACACGTGCTTCATGGGTTTGCATGCTCACATTCGAAACATTGAAACTGGGCTGGTCTCGGGTAAGGTTCTCCACAAAAGGACAGTTAGGAAAGTGTCTCCGATGCTCTGACATAGCATTATCTTTCGGTTCCCAGTTACTCAGCTGACCACCACAGGTGAAACAAGCAACTTTGTCTGCTGTCCCCAAGTAATAAAGCCCAGCCTTTGCCAGATCAGTGGGTGAGAGAAATGTCAGTGGCCATGAGTGAAAAGTGCGTAGTCTAGCATCTTCTGTACTCATAGAAGGATTGTGAAGTTTAGGTCTCGAGAACGAAAGGTCTTCAACTGCCCTAGTAGTTATTGGGTCTTGAGGAAAACTGGAAAAAGAGCCACTGAAATATCCAACTTGTTCTAAACTTGGAGAAAGTGTTATGGAATGTAGAGATGGTGAGAGACTGTTTGCGACCAGAGGCGAAAAGGCAGAACGAGAGGACAGTCCGAGGTTGTTAACTGAAAGCATATTTTGAACAAAACTGCAGCTAGGATACAGCTGTTTATGTTTCTCCATAGCATTATCTCCTGGTTGCCAGTTGTCCAATGTTAAGCCACAACTGAAGCACTTAACTTTATCTTGCACACCAGTGTAATAAAACCCAGCCCGGGCAAAACTCCGTTCTGACACTGGCACATTAACGGGGAAAGTAGAGAACGTCGACATTCTGTAGAGTTCACAGGATAAGTCATACTTCAGTTCACCATGCAAAGCACTCTGCTTTGTGATGTTAGCCAAGAAAGGGCTATTTTCCATTATGTTCATAATGAACTATTTTTGGAGGAATGGGACAAGTCTTCCTCTGGGAGGTAGTTGTGTGCATTAAAGGCAATTTGGAATAACCCCTGCCTGTACAAAAGCAAGAACCTGAAAATGAAACACTTTATTATGCAACTTTGAATGTGTACATGAACAGAACGAGCTCCATGATTAACAGCCTTCAAACATTTGGGAAGTTCTTGCACTTCAGTTTACACAACTGCTTTTCATGCAAAAGCTGCCCCACCCCATTTTGACAGTTGAAGAAAGCATGTCAAAAAGGGCTTTCCTTTGAATCGTATGGGCATCACATGCTTTCCTTGTACGGTATATTTGGGAGAGCAGCATCAATTTGTCAGGCTAGTGAAGGTGGGATTCAGAGAGGAAAGACCTCAAATGGGTTTATCAAAATCCTTTGTCAATAAAGAAACTA
Source organism: Anarhynchus alexandrinus (assembly GCA_008711295.1). Taxonomy (NCBI): domain Eukaryota; kingdom Metazoa; phylum Chordata; class Aves; order Charadriiformes; family Charadriidae; genus Anarhynchus; species Anarhynchus alexandrinus. The sequence continues at coordinate 800,373 of VUYV01000288.1, read as the reverse complement.
AAATGGGGGGCAACTAAAAAGACATCAGAACATGTGTTAAGTGATTTAAGAACTATTCCACCCTAGACAGCTGATAAATATGCAGCTTATATAGATTTTAGTCTGTAAACCTCACTCGGAGGCTGAAAATAATGCTTCGTCAAGCTCAAAAGGCATATAGAAAAAGAGCCCCTGAACTGACATTCCTGAACTGATTTGGTATATTTGCTAGCACTAGACTTCAAAAACACCTCAACTTCTTCATATTGTTGTAATAATTGTTAAGAATAAAGAAGTTGGTTTATACTCAAGTTCACATATATCGACTATTCAGCTATGAGACAAACAGATCCTATACACTGTCTCTGACAAGCATGAACTGTCTTAATTAGTGAGCCTGGAATAGCCACACACTTTTCTGTCAATAACGTTGTCTGCACAGACTGAACAGAGCATTTCAGTTTTAACCTGGTGCCTTAGTTAGAAGTATAGAGTTATCAAATTTAACATAAATGAACTGCCTTTTGTCGGGAAATTCTAATGCTTTATACTGTTGAATTAAGTTTTTTCTGTATGCCATGTTTATGGCATACAGAAGCAAACAGAATCCTCAGAATAAAAAAAAGAATTGAAGCCTTAGTTTCTTTATTTGTGCACAGAACTACCTCCCAGAGTTCAGACTAAAGTCCCTTCTAAGGTGTCTACGCCTCCATATTGATACTGACTGTTCGCAAGAAGAAATTGTAAGTAACTATAGTTTCAATCATTTAATTCTTTCGGTGGAACAAAACCTGTAAGGAAGAAAGAGAGGAGTGTTTCAAAATATACAATATGAGGTGCATGTAATGTCTATACAAACAGAAACTACACAAATTAAAACACTAAAATCTCAGCATAAGCTTTTCTGTAATGTTAGCTAGAAAGTTTCAGGGAGTCAACTTTACATACTGTCATATGCAGTAGATTTTGCACAATTTCCCTGTTACTGACACACGCAGAACTTTTTTGGCAAATGGATGAATCAGGCTGCTTGATCACAAGCTGCATAACTAAAGGTAAGATCTTGTACTAAAGAAGTTGCATCCATCTAAATTGGTTTAAGCCTGCGGATTCTCAAACAACAAAGATCCAGTTTTCCTACACTTCCACTGTACTGGAATTTCTTGTTTAGGTAAATCCAATGATACTTGAAACATAGGACATCAGCAAAACTGAACTTCACCAAAAGCTTCAGTTTTGAGCAAAGACAACGTTCAAAAGTTTGAAAATGTATAATTTTCTATTTATTCACAGACACATATTCACAGTCTGTTTTACAGTACCAGTTCCTAAAACATTCTTCCAGGAAAGACTCAAAACAGATATACTTGTCATGATGACACAGCCCTAGAAAAATCACCTACTGGAAAACTGTAGAGCATTTCTTACTCATCTCAATAGCTCTTAGTAATTTGTTCTTAATATGGTCTCACTATTACTACTACCACTGAGGACATGAACTACAAATGCCTTACACTGCTCCACTCCTTTAACACAGATGGTGGGACTAAACCACCAACATACAATCAACGATGCCAGTCTAAGAAGTTCAGCCGGTTTCTGCACTGGAGATACCTCAGAGTAAATGCTACAACTACCAGAGCAAACTGAGACTCCGATAATCCTAAAACACTCAAACCTGGGATCCTGTGGCCATTTTCTGCTAAACACTCTTCTTCTAATACTACCCTCCACTAGAGCCCTGAGCGCCTTCATTTCCAGAGCCACCCAACTGCTCTGAATCTCATGGGGTTTTCTTCCGTTATCGCAGCTCCGGGCTTAAATAATTTCCTAGTGTCGCTGCAGGGTATTTAAAGCATAGCAACCTCAAAACTCCATTTGATATCCTTCTGCTCCTGCGTTACAAACCAGGCAAGACAAGTTCACCTCCTAAGCACCCTTCGCCAAGTTTACAGATGTGGAGCACCGACACGGGCCGCCCGGGGTCGGTGCGCGATGCCCCCGCGGCGCGGCAGGGCCCCGCTCGCCGACCCTCCACCCTCACGCCCCCGCCCCGGCTTGCTGGCAGCCGTCCCGGGCCTCCCGCAGGGCCCAAGCCCCGCTCGCTGGGCGCCCATCCAAGCAGGGCCCGCCAGCCTCCCCGCCAGCGCCGGAGACCACGGCCCAGGGCGAAGCAGGGCGGGCCCCTCAGCCCGCCCCGGCTCTCCCCTGACCGCCGACCGAGCCCAGCCGCCCCCTGACAACGACGCACCCCCGCCCGCCGCCCCCTCAGCCGGGCGCGGAGGCCCGACGAAGCGCGACGAGGCCCCGTCAGCCGCCCGGCAGGCCACGGCCCGGCACGGCCCCCGCCCCGTACTCACGGTCTCCGGCCGGGCCCCCCGCAGCGAGCGGGCCTGGTACGCGCCCCAGCCTATATACGGTGCCTGGCAAGGGGACGGGGGGGAAGCGGTGCCCCCACCCGGCGCCGCCCCTACCCGGAAACTCCGAGTGGGGCCGACGCACCGGGAAAGCCCCGGCGGCCGCCGGGCGCATGCGGGGTCTGACGCGAAGGGCGGGCGGGGCCTCTCCTTCCTCCGTCCCTCCCTCCTGCCCTCCCGCCGGGCGGGGGGGGGGGAGCTGCGGGCCTGTGGGGTTGTCGCTGCTGACCCCCTCCCTACCGAGCGCCCTCCCGCGGCGGGAGCGTTCCCCTGGGCTGACCGTGCCCCTCAGCCCCGGGGGCTTCGACCGGCCGGCTCCTCCGTTCGGCCTCGCCGCCCCCACCGCTCGTTCCAGTAGCTGCCCTGAAGGAGGAACGGAGGGAGGGAGGCCCCGGCCCCGCCGGCGCCAGCAGGGACGTTAGGTACTTTCCTCCCGACCGGGGAAACCCGCCCGGGGAAGGTGCTTCCCCCGCGGCCTGGCCCGGCCCAGGGCGGGGATTTCCAGCCGTGCGGGGCTGGCGGGCGGCCCGTGCTCCCCGCCGCCGGGAAGGGGAAGGGCAGGACGGGCCCGGCCCGGGCCCGCGGCCTTGCCCGCGGGGAGCTCGTAGTATCCCCGAGGGAGGCAAAAGGGCGGCGGCTGCGGAGGCTGGTGCCTCTCGGGGCCCCTGGGAGCGCAGCTCGGCTCTGGGCAGCGCCGCTCTCCCCGCAGCAAGCGGCCCGGCTGTTCCGAGGGGGCGGCCAGGGGGGGACCTGGTGCAGACCCCGCAGTTTTACCTTTCCTCCGTGACACCAGCGTAAAACGTGGTTGCTTGGCCACTTTTCCTAATACAGGCAGCTCTGCAGACCGCGAGAGGGGAAACAACGCGACCGACCGGTGGAAAGACTTCAGTCGTTGAAAAGTCACAGGGGAAGGACAGGAGGAAGACAAAACAGCATAGAAATTTCCACTGGAGGGGTTGAAGACAGTATCTCTGCATAGAGAAATCTGAAAAACTTCCGCAGCAGGTAGCAGAACACTAAGCAAAGCTCAGAATCTCCCCGCACAGTCATGGTCTGGCATTTCCTATAAAGAAACAGCAGATACAAGATAAAAAAAAAAAAAAAAGCCCCTTTTTGTGATGACAGAACAGTAGTAGGGTGTTTACACAACTGAGAACTGAAGAGTAAAAATAAAGGAAGCGTAACTGAACAGACCATTATGACACTAGTGGGTAATTTTCTGTAACAGAGTTCCAGTAAGATGAATTTGCAAGAGACTCATTCATATCTTTTCTAAAACTGTTTCAAATTTCCTGTCATATGGGATGACGTTTATCATATAAATACTATCTGTCAAATTTCAAACATTTAGCTGCAGTGACAGCTAGTATAATATAGTGCCTACTGTAACATCATTTAACTTCACATAATTATAGACGTAGAAACGTTTGCTGTTTCAGTAGTTGCACAAAAAAAAAACCCAAATGGTTAAAAACTCCTTTTAAAAGTTTAAAATGGTTATCAGATCACTGATGTGTCATTTTAAGGAAGCTGCTGATATGGAGAAGACAAGGCTACAGGTTAAAAAACTGAGTCAAATGCCAAATTTGAAGACTGATGGGGTGTGGGGATTTAGAGTTTTATTGGACATAGGGAACTGTTTAATGTCACATAAGGAACCAAGCTCTGTATATGCACACGTGGGTGGCTTTAACTGCAACTGCTTAAAGATTTACTTTCACGGAGCAAGCTGGAGGTGCTCCCAGTTTAGGGACTTCAAGTAGGACTCCCCAAATGACGTTATATTGACTCTATTGTAACAGATTCTTGGCTTTATAACATACATTCTCCCAAGGCTAATTAATCCAGTGTTCCTCCTTAACTGCCTGCAGCCTGTGTCCCTCCCTCCCTTGTGCCACTCCACTCCCAGCCACATCTCTGCCCTTTGCCCCTCTGTACCCTTCGGTATCCTTCCAATCTGGCAATATAAGCTGCTCTTTCCTCCCCTCCCAGGCCTCAAGGCAAACAGTTTCAGGCTCTCCCTTTCTGCTTGGCAAGCCTCTCGTCACAATGAGGAGGAAGGGAGGAGGAGGAACAAAAAAGCAGGCTAAAATGCTTGTAACAGCAGAAAAAGAGGTGTAGCTGCCCAGAGCTGCCAGGCTCTTGCTGCTTGCTTTGTCCCTTCAAGTATAGTAGCAGCTCCCCCAGTTCTCCATTCCCAGCAATTCCTTTGCTTTTCAGAGAGCTAAGAGGGGACTTTCCCCACCTCCTTAGCTGCAAAGATGGATAGTCCTTTCCCCAAAGGACATGAAGTAAGAACGTAACTAAAAGTTTCTTCTTAGGACTGAAATTCTGAGGAACAGTGCATTATCATCAGCACCCTGAGTCTGACTTCAACCTGGGACCAAGGTAATTCTCCAGAGGCAGAGAGAGGAGAGCAGTGGTGCTTAAGTCCTACCCAAGCTAAATGCAGGCTTCAGCTTTGGTTCTCAGGCTGTGGCACATCGCAGTGGGACTGATCCTTATTCCAGCCCTTTAACCTGCTGCAGCAAACTTCCAAGATCCACATCATCACCTAAAAAACAGTAGGAGTGATAAACTAAAACAAGGCATTCAGCAGACTCTTGGCTCTGGAGAGGGGGGAAGAAGGCTGCATGCAGATAAAGCTGTCCTCAAGCAAGGGAAACTGCTTTCTTAAGGAGTCCCATCTAATTATGGAGGTCAAAGTGCTAATAAAAGCACGGCTGCCACATCACCAGTGTTTATGAAAATAAACCTGATGGCAGGGTTGACTTAAACAGCATAGGTGATACAGCAAATTTCTGGAGATGGAACGTGGTGACCCTGCAGCATGAGTGCATTATCAATGCCAACACCAAGTAGCACAGACAGCCCTTGAAGTACTTGATGTAACCGTGTGTCCAGAATTCTTCTCTGAGAGGCCTGATGAATGTCATTCTCCCCATGCTGTCATCCTCCTCTGATGCCTTTTCCACTTTACTGTCTTCCACAGCATTAATACATCTGGCTTTAATAGCACCTCTCTAACACACCGCTCAACATTTGTGAAGGGGAGCAAGGGCGAAAAGGCACTGTTACTTGCCTTTCCATTAGTACTGCTCTTCTCTCCTATAAATTACAGAAAAAATACCATTACCTAGTTTCTCACCACCGTAAGTGACTATGAGAATATAGGGAGGTGATTCTGCCCCTCTACTCTACTCTGGAGAGACCCCACCTGGAGTACCGCGTCCAGCTCTGGAGCCCCCAACATAGGAAAGACATGGACTTGTTGGAGCAGGTCCAGAGGAGGGCCACGAAGATGATCAGAGGGATGGAGCACCTCTCCTGTGAAGACAGGCTGAGGGAGTTGGGGTTGTTCAGGCTGGAGAAGAGAAGGCTCCATGGAGACCTTATTGCAGCCTTTCAGTACCAAGAGGGGGCCTACAGGAGAGCTGGGGAGGGACTTTTTACAAGGGCATGTAGTGACAGGACGAGGGGGAATGGCTTCAAGCTGGAAGATAGTAGATTTAGATTAGATATTAGGAAGAATTTTTTCACTGTGAGGGTGAAACTCACAGTGCGGCACTGGAACAAGTTGCCCAGAGAAGTTGTGGAAGCTCCATCGCTGGAGGTGTTCAAGGCCAGGCTGGATGGGGCTTTGAGCAACCTGGTCTAGTGGGAGGTGTCCCTGCCTATGGCAGGGGGGTTGGAACTCGATGATCTTCAAGGTCCCTTCCACCCTAAACCATTCTATGATTCTATGAATATCTTGCTAGGATTTCAATCTTACGAATTACACACGCACAACCTTTACAACCTGACATGCACAAATGTTATCCGTGGTTTTTATCTTAGATGTTTTCTGGAGATACAACCAGGTCAAAGTAGCAAATTCATCACGTCAGTGCTACTGACGATAAGATACAACATAATCTGCAGTTTCAGTAATACTGCTCTGATTTTTAATTCTAGCCAAGCATGTAACCCTTAGTTGCTTTTTTGTCCTAGGGAACAAAAAGTACTCCCTGAAACATTAAATGTATTACTTCAACTGTCTGACTGTTGATGTATAGAAATAACAGAAACTATCTTAATTCTAAGCTGCTTTTAGGAGTGAGAAAGAAGGCATTTCTCCAAGGCCTCACGAGGCTTCATTGGGGAGCCATGCAACGCAGCGCATCTCTCAGTGAACTGAGAGATGGAAGGAGACGCCTGTGCCCACTCTCCCACAAATCTAAACCCACCTATAAAACCTGTATTAAAAAATAAGAACAGTTATCGCTGGCTAGTGCCCACATATTTCAGCTTCCCAAAGGTATCAAATGCCTCCATGGAACATTATCTACTTTTTTTGAACTTTGGAGCGTTAGCTTCATTGCAAGCATCAACTCCCTTTCCGGCAGTCATAGATCAGTTTCTCCCGTTAAACTGATCTATGACGACAATTAGCATTCCACAAAAAAAAACCCTACTGATCAAGTTTGCATTGGAAGATGTGGCTTATCAACTCGTTCAGGACATAAGAGAAGGATAGGGATGAGAGAAATAGGAAAAAAATAGATATTAAGGAAAACTTAGGAAAAGCCAACTTGAGATAGAAAATATTAACTGTAGATAAAATTGCACTATCTATTTAATTTACAAATGAAGCCAAGTCCCAAGAGCAGAGTACTTCTGACATGCTGTAAACATGAGATCAGACAAACTATGTTTTGATAATCTAGGCAGATGTAAACCGCCCACTTTGTTTTCACTAAACACAGCAACAGGGCACCTATGTTTGACCAGCAAGAACTGTTACTTTATTTTTTTTCAAATTAGACTTTTAATTGCATTTGGGCATATAGCAAAAAAGAAATGGGTAAAAAGCTCACAAGGGACAAATACCATATCTAGACATTAAGGGTGTCCATGACTCATTATAATAACCTCAAATGTTCAAGAAAAAAAAACCCAAACCCAGAGCATACATCTTGTTGCTCCCTTACTGAAGGTCAGTACATTCACAATCTGGAAAGTTTCCATTCCCTTTGCACCCAGACAGTTTTGTTTTCCACATCCTCCTACACAAAGGATCACAAGTACAAATGTTAAAGTTTACCTAAATCAGTTGTCAGTTTTCTTTTCTCACATTTAATGCTCAGATAAATTCTCCCATAAGCCATAAATAGCCTCAAGAAGATATCAAAGCCACACTGAATGAGTTGAGGCTTTTAAATCAATCAGAAACTCTCTTTCATTGTTATTTACTTGGAGGATAAGAAAGAGTTGGAATGAGTTGCAGGAAGATCTTGGTAAATGTTGAGTTCAATTCCCTTTTTAGGTTTGAGAATCTGATCACATTTCAGTTTTATTCTCTACTTCTAGGAAGACAATTTTGTTCTCCTGATGGTATAACAAACATTACATTCAGCAGGAGATAGGAACATGAAGAATCCCAAAACAGAGACGATCGGACTAAAATAAGCCACGCTTAGGTGGGAAGAGGACCACCTGTATATCAAGGAAATCAATTCAGCTGCATCAAATTGTGTAAATTCAGAGCTCCACATGCCTGGTTCTTCCAAAGAAATTGTCTTTCTAAACAGCAGGTTGTCTACTTCGACTCCAAGTTACTTCCTTCTGTCACAGTAAGAAAATTTCTCTAGGTCTTATTTCCCTCATTTATTACCCATCATGTCTGCAAATTTTAGATCCTTCCCAAGGTATTTAATTTGCTTTAGTTGAACTAGCTGTTGCTATACACATTCTTGAGGAATCTTTTATGTCAATACTCCTTCAACTGAAAGGGAATCAGATGTAGCACTGTTTTTGATTTCCTGAGGATGACACTGGAGGTTTACTACTAAGACTACTATTAGGTTCAGGAACATACAAGTGGTTTGTGAATCACGCTAAATGTGATTGCATCACACTTTACCTAGGAACCGGATCATTGCCGTGATGAAGCGTTCCATTTAAAAGGCCAACTGCCTCAGTAATTAAATTATCCATTCAGAGGTACAGACACAAGGTGAAGTTTCATGAAGTATCTACATCACGGTTTCAAATGGCACATAAGCACGTGGGAATTCACTAACTTTCAAAAACCTGCATGCAAAGAGGAGCTCAAGTCTTACGTTGCCACATGCAAAATAAGACCCTAATTCCGGATGCAAAACCAGAAATCTGAGCTCTGTGCCTGAGTTCCCAGTACAGCTAATGGGGAACTGATCTGTGGTTTACAGCAAAACCAAAAAAATCCAAAAAAACCCTATGCGCAAACTGAACAAGCAGTAAATCAGCTCTACTTGAACAATGATGGCACAAACATTTGTAGCAAGACACGAGATTCAATGACAGGAGCGGGGGCCGCTTAGGTTAATCCTGATGCCAAGTGGTAGTAAAATTGCAGCCTGAGACAAGCTGGACTTCTCCTTTTTGTATTCTGCTGCATAATACTGTGTTTCTTAAGAATATTTTGAGAAATCAGAGGAATCGTAGTTGTACTGAAAACCCTTTGTCTTTTTAGCACTTACAGGAGTAAATAAATGAAAAGTAATCTAACGTGCACTACTGAAAGAAAAAGGTTCCTTTAGACATTACGTTAAATTCGTAATTTTTTCATGAGAGTATATTAGAAGGTAAAATACAGTGAAAACAAGAAGAAGGGTGATGAGCCTTTGATAAGGGGTTAAGCTAGTATTTTTTGGCTAGCAGCTACAAATTGAATATTCAACCCACATACCAATACCTATTGGGGGGGGGGGGTGTGACACACACAACAAGTGCTGATTGAGTGAATATTATTTAATGAAAAGGTTAAAAGACTGGGTTTCCAGTGGCTGAAGTTTGCTGTCAACTTTTGATGACTTTGGTGTTAAATCAGTCAAACAATTGAAAAGTTATGGGGTAGAGTGGGCAGACAGATATATTCTTATACAAAAAATGATTGCATAACAGGCTAATAATCACACTCTAGATGTCATGCTGAACACTTACTTCTTTTTTTTTTCCAGTGGAGTAGGAAGGAAAATTGCTCCATTCCTGGTTCGCTCATTCAGAAGGACCACCTCGGACTCAGAAAACAAAGAACATACTGACAGGGCTTAATTTAACATCAACCAGTGGCTGCACTGACTTAAAATCCATCTATCCCAGTACCAGCCAGTACCAGACATCCCAGGTAGCAGATAATCTGTGGAAGATAATCAATGGAAGCCACCTGGGCCTCTAATACAATGATCTGGGCCTATTATGTGAAGTTCAGTGTTACTAGTTGTGATAATCAAACAGGTCACTCAATTCCTTATTTTATGAACAAAGTTTTTTTTGGGGAAAGCAAAGACATGGACCTGTTGGAGCGGGTCCAGATTAGGGCCACAAAGATGATCAGAAGGATGGAGCACCTCTCCTATGAGGAGAAGCTGAGAGAGCTGGGGTTGTTCAGCCTGGAAAAGAGAAGATTCCAGGGAGACCTTACAGCAGCCTTCCAGTATCTGAAGGGGGCCTACAGGAGAGCTGGGGAGGGACTTTTTACAAGGGCATGTAGTGACAGGACAAGGGGAAATGGCTTCAAACTGGAAGATGGTAGATTTAGATTAGATATTAGGAAGAAGTTTTTCACTGTGAGGGTGAAACTCACAGTGTGGCACTGTTACAGGTTGCCCAGAGAAGTTGCTGAGGCGCCATCCCTGGAGGTGTTCAAGGCCAGGCTGGATGGGGCTTTGAGCAACCTGGTCTAGTGGGAGCTGTCCCTGCCCATGGCAGGGGAGTTGGAACTCGATGATCTTCAAGGTCCCTTCCACCCTAAACCATTCTATGATTCTATGAAAAAAAAAAAAAGGTTGCATCCAAATAGAAATGTTCTTGGGCCAGAAATTCAGAGTGCCAGCAAGTGCTGCTGGGAGCGAGGAGCGGGAGCGAGATACTGAGGTCATTACCACATGGTGCCACCGAGACAGAGGATACAGCAGCCTTGGAAGAGCAAAGGGTCCTTTGTTACTGTGTTGAGTAATTTCAGCAGAGAAAGATCATTTTCAGCTGGAAAAGCGCTCTCCTAAAGATCACTGCGATCAAAAAACATGAAGAGAAGGAACAAAGTAAGATTCTCCAGTCCTTCGTTATGCGAGATTAAAGAAACAAAACAAAACCCCCCATTGCTGGCACACAAAAGCAATGCGAGCGTGTTTTCAACAAAAAGGAAAACCTGGTAAAATATGCTCGTACAGCATGTGGAAAATGAAGTCCCAGACTCTGAGGCTTTAAGATTAAAGAAAACATTAACATCATAAGTAGACATGAGATCGATTTTATCCTGCTCTGAGAGTAAGGCATTGTCATTCGTTTGGTGGCCAGCCCAGCCCAAACCACGACAGATTTAAAAGAGATGAGACCCCCTGTTCTGGGATTCAAGGTGCTCTGCTCTCTTCAAGCTCTGGTAATAGTGGAGATTAAATTACTGTCTAAGGGCTGGCACAGAAGTCTGCGTGTCTCAATATGAAATGTTTCGAAGCCTTAAGCACACAGCATCATTTCTAGCACCACCTGCATGTTAAAAAGTACAAATGTAAGGGTCTGAATGAAGTACAACGTCTTGGGGGGTGATACTGGCCTTCTCACCACTTCTTTATGACTTCCTTAGTTTTATTTTAGAGAAAGTTAACTTTTATCCTATCTCAAAGCTCTTCCTAATACAGTTTTGAATCGATATCTAAATATGAACCTGCTTTGTGTCTGAGCGTTGTCAAACACATGTTGTAGGTCTCCAGATTCTCCTTCACTTGGCCACTCAGTTATAAGCATAAAATAAGCAACTGTGAGAACATATCCAAAATTAAGCAGGTTATCTTCCTCTCAAAGAATACACAGCAGTTTGGCATTGGCCCAGAACTGTAGGAGTTTCTGTTTTCTGCGGGTCTGTTTTTCTTACTTGGAAACAATAGTGGTATTCATGCCTAGGCAGTTCATCGGGTTACCGCTTCTGAAGCTGCAGTTCTCAACGTGCAGCAATTGCTGTAGAAGATGCAGCGTACTTCAGACCTTGGCACATTCAGTGGTACCACAGTGATTTCCCTTCTGCTGGCTCCTACAGAGTAATTAAAAAATTAATTTGTTTTGAAGTGAAACGTTGCCTGTACATAGGAAGCTGCTCAATCCTGCACCCAGACATGTAGACCTACAGGACAAGGCTTTGTAGATTGAAGTACATGTGCACTGTGAGTGCTATTCTTTTGTTTCTGGCCTTTCAAATCTCTCTTTCTTCCTCCAGTCAGCTCCTTTCTAGCCAATGCTAATCTTCTACACACAGAAAATGAGCACATGTATACAATATCCTGCTTTTCAAACGCTGTTTTGTCCCTTTAGTTATTACACACAAGTACTCTTCAGCTGACAAGTCATCAGCGACATCATTTGCAGGTTGTCAGGCCTCCTGCGTTACAGTATATTTGCCCAGCACCAGCAAGAAAGACTACGGCTATTTCATAGGTAAAGATAAGCCACAAAATTCATTGTAAACCTATTTCTTCTGTTCGATAAATAGTAGAACAAAAGACAAGCCTCTGCAAAGCCATGCGTGTTTGTCTTCTCTAATATAACACTATGACAGGCGCTATGGAAAGCTATAGAAGGCGGGCATGCTACAGCAGCTCTGAAAACAAAAAGAGCTGCTGACCAGCAAAACTCTTAGGAAACACCAAAAAAGGGTGCAGAATTTGAATGTCAGGCAAGAGAAGGACAAAGGTTACAGTGATGCAATTAGCAAGAGAGAATCATCTAGTGAGATGTAGAAGAGCTGTAGGATAGAGGTATATATCTGAGCTGGTCAGTCTTTGTAGTCGAATGAAAAGAAAAAGGTGCTTTTAGGATGTGTTTTATATTAAATCCTGAAATAGACATGGATTACATGCACCACCCTGAAGTGCCTTTTTCTCTCTGTTAATTGCTAAGATGGTGAGTGTTAAGTCACTGGCAAGCCTGTTCCAAGGCTGTTAGGACAGACAATAAAAAACAAATCTGGTTCTAATTTACGTTTCTGTAACATCACAGGAGGCTGTTGTAACTAAAATCAGTGGACAAGGGAAAATGATAAATAAGTCAATGGTTTCTCCAGATCTACGTGCTTTTCAGTGCGTGGCTTATGTATCAAAGGCAGGAACCCAACAGTCATTCCCACAGCCGGGACCTGTGGGCTGGCTGGGGCACTCTGCCGCCGCTTCTAGGAGCAGCAGAAGGTACAAGAAGTTCTACAGCAGGAAGTCATGGGTCAACGCAGCAGACCTTGAAATATGTTTGTCTTTTTGTTTCTGTCCATTTTCACTTTCATTTCATCAAGGACAGGATTTGACAGAACTGCAGAGAAATGAAACTGAAACGTTCCCATCTGGGGCAGGGGATCAGAACCCATGAGCTTGTTTGGGATTTTTTAAATGCTCCTTTTTTTCTTTTATATGCACCTTTTTTAAAAAAAATGGTTTTGTTTTTTTTTTTTCAGAAGATACTCAGGGTCATTGTTTTACTGGAATAATTACACAGAATGAGTTATGACAATAACATATTCCTAATAGGACACTAAAAACTACCTGTAGATGTCCATTTGGCAGGCCTGAAGACCCAGGCTGGGTGGCCACATGCACCAGTCCCAAAGAGCCTCTTCTCAGCAGCGGGCACCTTGTCTTGGGTTGGGCTGTGCCTCCCTGTGGCTCAGGCCACCGCTGTCCCCACTGCTGCTTCTGAGCGTGAAAATCCGGGTACCCACCGGTCACAGCAGCTGCGTCTCAGGCATTAGCAGAAGTTCTGCCATCTCCTCCTCATTCTGTGAGTCCAACAAGCGAAACGCAGTAGGTGCCTGCTGTTTGGGCGGCCGGAGAGGGAAACAGGGCGTAGTGACAAACTGCTTACTGGGAGGGTGGTCCTGCAGAAGAGCACAACAGCGTGTTTCACACATCAGGATTTTGGAAGGCTGAGCAGTCTATGGGTGGGTTCAGACACATAGAAACTTTTAACTTTTGACACACTTACGAAGTGCCAAATTTCACAAGACAAGTAGTCAAGCTAATCAAAATGATCTGGCTGCTCCCACCAAGGGCTGCGTTTCCAGAGTACGATCTATCACGCAGCGTGACAGTGGGAGTTTATTGCCAAAGAGGCTTCAGTGAAATCCTCAGTAAGGTTTCAGATTGCTTTCTGGGGAACGAGCTTTCTGGGGCTGGGGGGAGCAGGAAATTTGGCAGGATTCCCCTCAGAGTTTGTGGGAATCATCTTTGAGGCTGAAGGGATGTGAGAGTTCGTGGACTGAAGATGGATCTCCCCAGCCTGTGGAGCCAAGGACACAGAGGAGGGTGGCACACCACTGCTGCAGAGCCAGAGTGTTTCTGGGGTGAACATCTGCTTTTCCAGCAGAAGTGTATTGAGCAGGGAAAGTTCTGGGGTCTTGTTGACTCGCAGCACAAGAAAAGCCCGGGTGCAGGTAGATCCGTGTTTCCTGGGCAGCCTGTGAACTGGGAGAGGTCCAGCCCTGGCAGAGCACAGGCACTGACTGACTCAGTGTCACCCACTCACATCAGGCGTGGTACCTGGTGCAGAGGACAACCTGGTCATGTCCCTGGCACATGACCACACTCCTGGAGCATGAGCTGGTTCCTGGGCTCTTCCCAGAGAATTTAAATGGTTAAGAGGTCCATGTGCACCAGCAGGTTGTAAACTATAAATTAGTCCATTAACTCCCAACACTGCTTCTAGTCACAGGGAGTTAATGAGCTAAAAATTGGTATGAAGAGTCAGAGCAAAGTACAGCATTGTCTGCAAGGAGTTAACTGCCCATGTGCTGGTGAGCATCGGGGATACCTGGAGTTCAGAGATACTATTGCAATTGTCCGCGCAGACTTATATTACAAGACTTAATAATATAAATGTAATCACATCACATGCTATTGTATGGAGTTTGTGTGGCAAGGTTTTGGTAGCAGGGGGACTACAGGGATGGCTTTTGTGAGAAGCTGCTCGCAGCTTCCCCCATGTCTGACACAGCCAATGCCAGCCAGCTTCAAGATGGACCCGCCACTGGCCAAGGCTGAGCCCATCAGTGACGGTGGCAGCGCCTCTGGGATAACATAGTTAAGAAAGGGAAAAAGTCGCTGCACAACTGGGCAACTGCAGCTGGAGAGGGGAGTGAGAGTATGTGAGAGAAACAACTCTGCAGACCCCAAGATCAGTGAAGAAGGAGGGGGATGAGGTGCTCCAGGTGCTGAAGCAGAGATTCCCCTGCAGCCCTTAGTGAATACTATGGTGAGGCAGGCTGTCCCCCTGCAGTCCATGGAGGTCCACGGTGGAGCAGTTATACACCTGCAGCCCATGAAGGACCCCACAACAGAGCAGGTGGATGCCTGAAGGAGGCTGTGACCTCGTGGAGAGCCTGCGCTGGAGCAGGTTCCTGGCAGGACCTGTGGACCCGTGGAGAGAGGAGCCCACACTGGAGCACGTTTGCTGGCAGGACTTGTGGCCCTGTGGAAGGGACCCACATTGGAACAGTTCATGGAGAACTGCAGCCCATGGAAAGGACTCATGTTGGAGAAGTTAGTGGAAGACTGTCTCCCGTGGAGGGACCCCATGCTGGAGCAGGGGAAGAGTGTGAGGAGTCGTCCCCCTGAGGAGGAAGGAGAAGAAGAAATGACATATGATGAACAAATACACAAATATAGGCTGGGTAGAGAATGGATTGAGAGCAGCGCTGAGGAGAAGGACTTGGGGCTGTCGGTTGATGAGAAGCTCAACGTGAGCCAGCAATATGCACTTACAGCCCAGAAGGTCAACTGTATCCTGGGCTGCATGAAAAGAAGCGTGGTGAGCAAGTTGAAGGAGGTGATTCTGCCCGTCTACTCCACTCTCATGAGACCCCACCTGGAATATTGCATCCAGCTCTGGAGCCCCCAACATAAGAAGGACATGAACCTGTCAGAGCATGTCCAGAGGAGGGGCACGAAGACAATCAGAGGGGTGGAGCACCTCTCCTATGAGGACAGGTTGAGGGAGTTGGGGTTGTGCAGCCTGGAGAAGAGAAGGCTCTGGGGAGACCTTATAGCAGCCTTCCAGTACCTAAAGGGGGCCTACAAGAAGACTAGAGAGGGGCTTTTTACAAGGGCATGTAGTGACAGGACGAGGGGAAATGGCTTCAAACTGGAAGAAGGTAGATTTAGATTAGATATTAGGAAGACATTTTTCACTTTGAGGGTGGTGAGGCACTGGAAGAAATTGACCAGGGAAGTTGTGGAAGCTCCATCTGTGGAGATGTTCAAAGCCAGGTTGGATGGGGCTTTGAGCAACCTGCTCTAGTGAAAGGTGTCCCTGCCCATGGCAGGGGGGTTGGAACTCGATGATCTTCAAGGTCCCTTCCAACCCAAACCATTCTACAATTCTATGATAACTGACAGCAACCACCATTCCCCATCCCCCTGTGCCACTGCAGGGAGGAGGTAGAGAAAATCAGGAGTGAAGTTGAGCCCAGGAAGAAGGGAAGGGTGGAGGAAAGGTGTTTTAAGATTTAGGGTTTTTATTTCTCATTATCCTACTCTGATTTAATTGGTAATAAATTCCCCAAGTCGAGTCTCTTTTGCCCATGACAGTAATTGGTGAGTGATCTCTCCCTGTCCTTGTCTCAACCCACCAGCCTCTTGTTATATTTTCTCCCCCTGTCCACATGAGGAGGGGAAGTGACAGAATGGCTTTGGTGGGCACCTGGTGACCAGCCAGGGTCAGCCCACCACAGCTATATAAGTTTTTCTCACCAATTTTAACTTCAGAAAATCCTCCTCTTCAGACGTACTGAGCCACTTGCCATTTTCTGAGTGTTGACTCTGAGAATTAGGGCTAGGAAACATTTCTGGCTGCTCAAATCCTGATCTATCTCACTCTGTGCAGCTCCACACGGGCTCTGCGCTGGATGCTGAGGCTCGGGTTCATCTCACCTGCCTGTAAGTACCCAGAGGCAGCACACAAGTCAATTCCCATTTTGGGTAGGCTGAATTCCCATCTAGGAGCCTGAGTCCTGACTGAGAAGCCTGGACACAGCACTGGTGTTCAGGTAAAATGAAAAGCTCAACCCATCGCTCTGAAGACCCATTTAGTGAGGTTGGCATCGCTGCTTCGCTGCATCCCTTCTCTGAGCTGCCCTACGGCCAGTTGGCTTCCCCTCTTCTGCCTGGAGAAGAGGAGAGACCTCCAAACAGCCAGGTAGTCTGGCGTTGGGGGTACTTTCGTGGCATCCTGAACACACAGCCCTTCCCAGCAGGACATCTCCTTGAGTGACACACACTAGTTTAAAAGTATTTCAGCCTGGAGAGAGTTGCAGATTAAACTTTGGAATTTTTAACCAATCTTTTCTGTATCAGTTGATTAACAGAAAAAATTATTTTTCCCACTAACGTTGCCTAACAGCGCCGATTCTTCTCGGTTAGCTCTTTTTGAAAGCAAAAATAGTTTTGGTAGCAAAATTACCCTATTCACTTTTTCTCTAAAAACAACACAGAATCTCACGTTAATTAAATTATAATCAACATCGGGGAAAAAAAGATCAGATCATGGCTAATCTCTTCCTATGTAATTAGGCACGAGTCTTTTGTGTTGCTTATCTCTTTTCCATTGGAAGCACCAGGGTCTGAAGCAGTGACCCCGGCAGCTAATTAGGTTTCCTGGCTATTGGATTTGCAGAGGTAGTTTTTTAAAGCGGTGACTGGAACATCCCAGAAGAGCACAGACACTCTCTGCCTGACACGGGCAGTGAGAAAACGCCAAAAAAGGGCTGGTGTTGTTTTAGCACCACCGAGTGGACAAATATGGAAAAAAAAAAGTTTCATTTTTGAGACTGGATGGACGGGTGTCCTGGGCAGGCGATGGCCCCGCTGTGGGGTTAGAGCCCCAAGCAGTGCCCCACTCTCATCCATGTTCTTCTTATCGACAAGTATCTCGAGACACTTTCACACACCTCGTCACCAAATCAGGCCTTTTTGTTACACTGCATGTGGTCCCAGAGTCCGGAATGTCACTCCAGAAAATATTAGATCTGTAAATATAAACATAATATCTGTAATTAATATAACTGTAACATAAAAACAAATTCTGTAATTTGTAATACAGAATTTCAGTTGCCTCAGAAATAGCTTCAGTATTTTCTGCCAGTTCTGTGACTCCCTTGAAATCAATGCCCCGTTAGGTAAATCAGTGGGTCGTTCCCTAAATCACAGACAAAACCCCCTTAATGTAATGTTTCAAAGTGCTTCTTAGACCCTGACGGTTCTGTGGGGCTTTGGAGAGTAACTCTTGTGGGTGGCTGGACTTGGGTGGCTTTTAATGCTGTTCACAGAAGATATATGAAGACATGTGGCAGCTGTAGCTGCGTAAGAACTGCTTTCCCCTGGCACCAGATAAGATAGCTTGTTGAATTAGATAAAAGTGCACTCACCCCCCACCTATATTCTCTATACTTTACTGGCGTACTTCTGCCTAAAGCTTTGGCCAGCTCTGTCTCCTGTGACTTATCTGTTATGGATCTATTATTTGGATTACACTACAGCCCAGAGAGCCCTTTGTGCTACTCCACAAATGCAAATGCTGTCTCTGGTCTCTGTACCGAAGCCTTTACCATCGGCTGAGATAAGCCAGGGGGAAAACAAAAGCATGGGCTGCTTTCGCAGCCGGACCACTGCCATGGCCTGTGCCGTGCAAAGGGTCTTGGTGTCCTCCCACACCAAGCTGGTGGAAAACAGGCAAAGATGACTCCTACCCAAGAGGAGATCTGCATGTTGGTGTACGAGACCGAGACAAGGGGAGGCAACGCTCCTGAAATACTTCTTAGGACATGAGGGAACAGGCACAAACTTGAACATAGGAAGTTCCATCTTAACATGAGGAGGAACTTCTTTACTTTGAGGGTGGCAGAGCACTGGCACAGGCTGCCCAGAGAGGTGGTGGAGTCTCCCACTCTGGAGACATTCAAATCCTGCCTGGATGCTGTCCTGTGCGGCGTGCTGTAGGTGACCCTGCTCTGCCAGGGGGGGTGGACTAGATGATCTCCAGAGGTCCCTTCCAACCCTGACCATTTTGTGATTCTGTGATTCCTATAAAAGGTTAACACATGGACGACTGGTGAATATCCTTTGGGATATCTGTCTGCACCTCTGCAGCCAACTGAGCTCTCCTGGAACCAGCACAGGGCAGACTATGCACACCCTTTCTGCAAATTCCACATTTAACAGCGTGTTTGCTGCTTGCTTATCACACACTGCCTGCTTAAAATAGAAGCATCTGAGAGATGGCTGACGTCGCAGGTCCTCTCAGCTTTGAATGAAGGAGGAAAAAAATCCCCTTCAGAGATTCAAAGGCTGCAAATTCTAGTTATTGCTAACCTTTGTTACATACTTCTCCTCCTTCATCCCACCCACACATCTCTGAGGGTTGAGCAAACGTTCAGAGCTGGGTCTGGCAGTAGATTTCTCAGCTGTTTATAAGACATCAGAGCACCTAAGTCCAAAACAATGCAGCCAAAGACAACTAGTCATGGGTCTAAAGAAAGCAAGAAGGAGCCTAACTACTATTTTGCTTGTTAAGCTGGTTTGGTGGAGGAAAATCCACCTCCTACCTACCTGCCACTCTTCTGCACCAGAGGAGGCACTCGCATCTTTGGCCCCAGCACTCTACAATCCTTGGCTGCTTGATAGTCCAAGCATCTATAGGAAGATGGGCAAACTGCGGCATCATTCCAAGTTATCTATAACCCAGACCTGTTGGTTGTGCTTATTTAACTTTTCAAAGTAAGGAGAGAATTCACAATCGGCCCTCCACATCGTGGGCATATGAGCTGTGCAGCAGGCTACTAGCCAGTGTGGGCCAGTGTGATGGACCAGATGCCAGGGCAGGGTCACCTTCAGCTGATGGCACCGACTGGCGGTCACAAGAGCACAGCTTCTTACTTGCTCATGGGCACTGTGCAACTCATGGGACTGGAGACCTGAACACATGGGGACACAGAAATTACTCAAAATCAGCAGGGGTACGGAATAAGCATGTTAGATCCCATGCAATATGCCCTATCCCGACAACCTCAACCACCTTCTCTCTTCTAAAATAAACTTGAGCCTTTCTTCCAGGAAAGAAATGAATTGCAAAGACAGCTGGGCTCAAGGGAAGCCTCTGAGCTATGGACCCTGTGATCTGTGGAGCAAGGCAATGAAAACCCTGAAAAGCAAAATTTTAATCTAAGCTTTTCCATAGTACTTCTTGCTGGTTCATTCCAAGTAGCTTCCCACAAAACAGCTTAGTATCAGGTGGCTCTTGCTGTACGTGTTGGCATTTTGGATCTCTTTGAGATCATGTAAGTCCTCCTAAATGTTGCATGCAGGGAAGGTGGGTACCTCACTCGGGGTCCAGCTTCCATTCCACATGGGAAACTCCTTAAAGTCCAGCTTTGCAACATTCAATTTGTAAGCACAAAAATCCTCTTTTAATCTGGTTCTCAACATCTGGGAGACCTATTACTGAGCTTCTTTAGAAAGTATGTTTGATCTCAGTTCTGGCTGGAGCAGAGCATCTGCATTTCATCTCTCCTCATTCTGCCTTGCCCAGGTTGTGTACCAGCTTTCTGTGTCAACGAACCTGCTCCTGCCTGATTCATTCAGTGGTTTCACAAGCCGGCATCTGTGACCTTGCAATTCCCAGGCTTCCCTTGGAACGAGGCTGATTAAAGGAGAGCTTGTACTACCCTACAGCTGTCCCGGTACCTCACAGTAATGGGAAAAGGGATACAGAAACCTGGGACCACGTATGCATTTGAATACAATGAAGATATTGTTCCAGCTCGCCCAGCTGTGGCAGTGACATTAAGGAAACCAAAGAGTTTGTACTATGATTTTCATACCAGGAGTACAAAGGCTTTAAAAAGCGCAGCTACAGTACATTGCTGGGGTCTCTCCTACCCCTCCTGCCACGTGGCTGGCTCAAGCCCTCAGGCTGACCTACAGTGCTTTTCAGAGACGTAGCACTGTGGTTTATTTCCCAGCTGAACTTTGGTGGAAATACAGCCGAGAGAGCTAAACCCGGCTGGCTCAGCAGCACCCATCTCCCTGCCCCTTCCCTGCCTCTGGGGACTGGCTTGTCACCCTGTCCCCTCTTGACCCTCTCTGGGATCTGATCCTCCCCAGGAGGTACCAATGAACGATTAACCATTTTTCTTCTGAGCCTGTTTCCCACAAGCACTATCCCATAATTGGGTAACAGAAAACAGACATGCAAAGGAAACGGGACGAGACCCAGCCGACAGCTCCCCAACACTCCACGTGCATCACACCATCCCACCACACCACATCCCTCTAATCCACGGAACTACCTATCAGACCTCCTGATTACATACGCCTTCTCCAGAAGACAGTGGATGAAGAAACCAGAAAGGCAAAGCATGTAAAGAGAGTTTTGAATCATAATACCCATAAATACAGAAAAAAGTGAATTTCCTGCAATTCTGATCATTCTGTCTCAGTCGCCTTTCCGATGACGTCTGCAAACGTCTCCCGAGCAGGATTCAACAGCTGTGTGAAAGCAAACACCTCCTCAGTGCAGTGTGCTCCCTTTGCTCCAAGTTAGCAGGAAAAGAGATTTGCACTAATAGAAAATGCAGGTAATTGCATTGATTAGTGGATTGTAAATTAGTTTAACAGTGAATTATGTAAACGAGCCTGCTATTGAAATGTAATAGACTATTTTCAAAACAGATGTTCCTTTTTACATCTGCAGCTGGTGGAACAGTTGCCATCCCAGAGAGGAAAAAGTTTTCCTGTTGGGTAACAGAGATGCCCATTAGCGTGAGGGTGATTACACTGCTGGTGTTACCCAGCAGTTGGGTAACTCCACATGGCAGGGATTCATCACCATTAAGAAGGCGCCAACTATTTAGGTAACTTCAAGTGCTCACAAGTTACACCCATAGTTAACCTGAAAACATTACAGATGCAAAACCCGGGGGCTCAGTGCGTGAAGTACCTAAAGCTACCATAAAATTGTGCCTGGCTATTGCTTTTTCAAGAAGATTATGGTCTAATTGGGTAAACATCGACCCAGGGAAGCCCCACAGCCTGTGTTATGCAAGATATCAGATTAGATAACAAACCTGCCTCCTGGATTTACAGCTGTGAAACAGCTGAATCCTTCCTACAACTGACTGGGCAGAATTTTAACCCCCTGTGAATCCAAGCAAGAGCTGGCTGAGCACGTCGACCTGTGGATAGTTTATCCTGCGTGGCCGGTGAGCAACATACTCTCCTAAGTACGACACTCGCATCTATTAGCTTGGTTTTAAGCTTATATCTGGAGATTATATAAATTCAAACAGCGTCCACAGATGGGGGTTACAGAGTATCAGGTTTTTCAGTTGACTTTATCTGAAGCTCAATCCTATGCTAAATTGTAAATTAATACTTCTTCCTTGCTTCTCATGTGGAGATTTTTGCAACATCAGCAGTTTTAAAATAATTTTAAAATAGGCACTGAGTGTAATGAAGCATCTATTAATATTTCTGATTTGGGGAACAGACTAGATTTTACTAAAGATGTATTTTTAAGATGGAGCTAATATAAGATGTCTGTGGCTTTTGGACACTGATTTTTTGCCTTCTTCTAATTTAAATAACAGTTCATGATCAGGAAATAGCTTTACATAAATTGTTCAGTGAAAGTCAGTATCATTAATGTTGATGTATTCAGCATCACATGTATTTGTAGATTCGTGTCCTTTTTATAATCCTTGTTAAAACAAACCCCAAAGATTCTGAGTAAACCATGTCAGAGATGAATATTAGCAGAATGAGGAGAAAAGTAAGAGCAAGAGACAAGGGATCCCAGAGATGTATTTCACTGAAAACTGCCATTAGACAGTTGATAGAAGAATATAAGAACCCTGTTCCAGATGGCAGGAACTGCAGAGGAGGAAGAGCAGCGAGAAGCCACGAAGGGAAGCTAACGATAGATGAAGTAGGATGAGAAACAGACACTCGGAGGCATGCATCCAATTCTGCCGGTTACGTAAAATTATCTTTACCATTTATGCACTTCCCTTCTCTTCTGGGTGATGCACATTGCAGATAGAGTTGGTAGCACTGCTTGTAATTACCACCGCCTGACAGTTCTTGTTATAAGATCCGGCTTTCGGTTGCTGGTAAGTTTGTTAGATGTTACTCATCCAGGCTGAAATGTCTTCTGCCAAGGCTTGGCCTCAGGCTGATTCTTTCGCCCTCCATTTTCTTTTAGGAGGGGGGAAAGGGGAGGGCAGTTTCAGTAAAAATGGTTCTGTGGTTTTCAGGGCAAGATTAGGCAACCGCCGTTCATTTGAGCAAGAGCTTGAAATTTGGCAAAAGAGGGGGAGGTCACCCCGGTGCCAGAAGAGGTAGCCAAGTTATAAATGTGGGTTTTTTTAAAAGTCTCAGCTCACGTACTTCAGCAGAGACTTGTCAGCTTGGCAGATGGGTTTACAGAGGGCTGCATCACCACAGGGCACGCTGCATCTCCCGCCAGCTTCCCGGCCATGGCAGGACTGTCCCCAGTGGGCAGCAGAGCTGGGGGCTGCCGTGTCCCAGTGCTGGGCACTGGGGCTGCTGCTGCCCTGGGGCGCTCCAGCCTGGAGGTGGGTGGGAGCAGGGCAGCGGGGCTGAGTCCGCAAGGTAAAAAGACACTTGATTACAAACCAGTGAGAGTAAAACTGCGATGACGGAAGGAACTGGAAAGGTAAATACTAGCGCCCCAGCCTAGCGAAGAGCCCAGGACCTGAAGTGGGGTGACTGGTGGGACAAGAGGAGCGGGGTGGTCAGGAAGAGGAAGGAAAACAGAAGGGAAAGAGAAGAAAAACATCTTGTTGATGTCTACCATGGCCTTTCCAGAGCCCAGAGCAGAGCTGAGGTCACCCCCTTCCCCTTTTACCAGCAGAAATCTGGAAGTCGACTGGCACTTGTGGTTCATCCTGCTTGCAGGGCTTCCTGCACCGGCTGAAAAACTCTTACTCCTGTTCCTGGGTTAGGTCTAAAGCTTCGATTCTCCAGCAGGGAGATGCATTAGTGCTTCTCCTTGGTGGAGCACCTCAGCTTGGGATCAGGGCAGACTTCTCCGCCATCTGCCATGCACACTCTCCCCTAATGCTGCGGGAGGGGATGAGGAGCGAGACGTGGTGCACTGCCAGATGAGCTGTCTGTGCGCCCTTCCTTGCTGCTGGGGGGAAAGAAAGAGCAGCTGTCACCAGGCTGGGCAGCACAGAGATGATAAAAGGCCTTAATACCACGTGTTGCTGCAGGCCCTGAAGCATAACATGGAGCAGCTACGGAGGAAGAACTTGAAGAAAGGCAAGAAGCAATGGCCATTAACCGTATCCTTACTCACATGTCCTAATGATTTCTTTCTTCCCCAGCCAAGTCAACAGCCAGTCTCCCCTCACACCCCCACCCGCTCCCCACCCCAATATTTTCAATCCCTATAAAACTAAACCTCTGCCCCAGTCATGCCAGCATGTCCTCATTTTGCACCTCAGCATCTTCCCAATACCATTGCCCCCAGCCACCATTATCCCTCAGGCCTCTTAGCCCCAGCATCTTCTGAACACACCAGCATGCTCCCAATAACTCAGCCCCAGTGACAGCACCCTGCTCTTGCATTAATCTTGTTATTCTGTAGCCTCTATACCTTCACATCCCAGTCATCTCCATATCACCAGTGACCCTGCTCACCTTCAGATTTAGCCGTATCATCCCAAATGACTATTCCTACAACTCCCTCATCCCTGCTGCTGCCCCAGTCTCCAAGGTCTAGTTCCCAGTGTCATCCTGAACCCCCTCTTCAGCTGCCTCCCCATCTCCATGTGAGGGGAACTGGGTGCAGACACCTCACCGGCAAAGCAGCACAACGCTTCCTTGTCTTTTCTAGGCACAGTCAACTCAACTGTCCAAGGGCTGGGCTTCCTCCCAGCTGACCTTGGACAGTGGTATCCAACAAGTGGGCATCACTTTCCTTTACAGTGAATGGAGATAATTGGACACTTTTAGGGCACCGTTGATCTAACTCAGCTTAGACTCAAAAAATGGTGCCCCAAAAGCACCATTATTTCTCTAATCACTGTAAGTGGAGACAAGGATTAGCTCAGTTTACCCATGTCCCTTGTTGACTTATAAAGTTTGTTGAGATGATTGCACGTGAAACAACATTGCATATTTATCCTTATTTTTTAATTCATGCTCAGTGATGATCTTTATTTTCCTTCAAATCAGCATTTCAAGTTTCCAGGGGAGTGTCCTGCGTTGTGAGTTTGCCCAGCGTGGGGTGGCTCAGCAGCAGCACCCTCGGCGGATTGATGCCTTCAGCACACAACAATGCAATGCAATACAGTACAGTACAATGCAGTACAATACAATACCACCTAGTGGTAAGAGCTCAGATCTCAAAGCATGGTGCAGAAAAAAATTCATATCACAGCAGGGCACAGAAATGCCCCAGCGGTAAGCGTTATTGAAAAGCAGGAACAAGGGAGGTCTCCAGGAATTATTTTTCCACTGTTTCCATCCTTGTTCCTAGAAAGTACTGTTCTCAGCTAGGTGTTGTTTAGAATACATTTAAGTGATATCTTTTGTTAAGGTCAGTGTGTTCCAGTTTGATCAGCTTGACCAGAATGGGTTGAAAGTTATAGAGACTGGAGAACAGAGGAGACAACAACGTTACGCACTGGAGAAATCCAGGGTGGGCTCATGTCTGGAAATCTATGGGCAGTTTTCTCCATTGAAAATGATAGTGTAGAAATTGAAAGGTTCAAAGAAAGGCTACAAGGGCATAGAGGTTTGGGACCAATTTCACAAGCTCTACAGTTTTTCACCTCAAAAATAGAGAGGACTAAGAGGAAAAATATTGAATATAAATATTAAAAGTGGTAGGAAGAAAGAGAACAACTCCTCACCCTCTCTTCTGATACAAAAATCAGATGACATCAAATGAAATTAGCAGGGACCAGGTTCAAGACAAGTAAGATGCAATGGCTATTTGCACAACAGTTAATTAGGCAAAGAACTGTGTAACTCTACCGCATGATGTAGCGAATACTGAAATGCTTATCACCCATCGGGAGAGCATTCAGGACTCCCACGCCGTACTTACCGAGTGTAGTCTGTGAGAATCCTTCTATACTCTGGCCTCCAAACACTGTGCGTTTCCCTGTGCTTACAGCCTCTCTGCTGCTGGCCGTGGCTGGCCATGGGCTACCTGCCTCGGCAGAGCTTTGCTCTGGCAAATGCAGCTGTTCCTAGGGAAAAAAAATGTGTTTAAGCATGAAACAAAATTCAGAAACAAAAACACAGTGTGCAAAGATATATAGATAAATATATCTATGATTTTTTTCAGTTGATCTTGAACAGTTGTTTTCAAAGTTTCAGAATAGAAAATCTAAAAATTATTTTCATTGTGCAACAAAACAAGAAAATCTGAAGTAACATCATCTTTCAAAATTAATCTTGGCTCCAAGATCCTTTTACATAGCATAGGCTGGTTGCTCATTCACTGAATATTTTCATTATGTGCCTCTGTAGGGAAGGTGATTTGTAGCCATGTGTATTTGAAGACTATATTACAGTGAATAAGCACAAATAACGTATATGAGAAGGCAGGGTAGGATTGCCTGGCAGCCTTCAATCTGCCATTCCCATGACTGCTAGCTTGGTAATCTTAACATAGCTCTTTGTGTGGGACAAATTATAAACCAAGTAATCCTGAGGTAAGGCTTTCATTGCCTACACGGTACTGAACCTATTTATTTTTCAATTCCATTCAAGTCCCAAGTGCTGTCAGAGTGCCAAAGCTTCAGCCAATATGATTTTTCGTACTGCAAATCTTCTTTGTTTAGTTTAAAATGCAGCTGTCACATCTCTCGTGATGAGTGGGGCAATGGTTTTTACAAAGATACCAAAAACTATTGAGACTTTTCAAGGTCTCCTGAAAATTTCCACAGGGAGACGAGGCCACTGAGGTGCAGAGTCACATCTAGTGACATCATCTCTGGAGGCTGACAGAGGACCTTGTTGTCTCTTGAGACTTTCTTTTTCAGTCTGGTGGTTTAGTAGGTGACATGGTGCCCAACAAGAGCTGCAACGAGCACATCACGTAGCCAAGAGCCTCTGCCGGTTCCCCTCAGTGTTCATCTTCAGCAACACCAAGCACCGTAACTCTTCATGGTGTCTCAGCATCGACTCATTGTGATGGAGGAATATTACTCTTTAATGCGCATCACCCGCCTTCCAAGGTTCTTTCAAAGGCTTTTTCTCCCCTTTGCATCTGGGCAGGCAGTGCTTTACCTGGGAGTTGGGAGGGGAGCAGATCTCCTAATGCTCTCCAGCAGTTCATCCCCTCCTTCATATACAAGTGAACAGGGGAAAGGAAGGAGGAAACTGAGCCCACTTTTGGGGATGCGGCAGCTGAAGTTCCAGTTTAAGCTGCCAGAGAGATTTCTTCTTTATTTACTACTGCAGAACAAAATACAATTACAAAGGATTTGGTTAATCTGTCATTAAAAAAATATATATCAATTGACCTATAAGGCTGATGCTTTTCTTTATATCACTACAAATGACACATCCTTTTGCTGTTTCAATGCTGGTGGCATGAAAGTTTTAACAATTGAAAAAAAAAAAAAAGCTCAAGTAACCACATTAAATTTGTAAGTATGCACCACGAACAAAATAAAAATAGCTTAGGATGCTAGAATCATTCCAAAGCAAACAAAACCTAAAAATAATGAAGATAAAGTTAAATTTAACAGAAATCAAATATATTAAGATCCAGGAAATCTTAAGCTAAAAAAAAAAACCCTCTTTGGTCTGACTCCTTAAAAAGTTATTTCAGGATCATAAACACTATTCAGATTTATACTGAGCTGGGATTTTTTTAATGCCTTATCTATATATTTTCATCTGTTTGTGATTCCGGCCTTCACAAATGTTTAACATTGGGCAGTTATGAAGCAACTAAGCATTTAGAAATGGACGTTCCCAATTGACTATTATGGCTAGATTATTTTGTAGGAGGCAAAGGACTGAGGACAAAGGAAATTCTTCAATTTAACACATAATCAGTTCAAAAATTGAGCACTGCTCTACATAAGAAAATTTTGGTTGAATAATGAAATTTTTAAATGAACTGAAGAAACATATACTGCCATTTACTTCACACTTGGTAAAAATATCATTCAAGCACACAATTAAATGTAATCTTTAATGAGATTCTCTTCTGGTTTTGAAAATGTCAGCAAGATGACATTCAGGTTGTAGATTTTGGGTCCATGCTGATGTATTTATTACCTTTTCAAAATTAGTGTGGTTGCTCCGATGCTCCTCTGAAAAGCCCCAAAGTTTCTGGGTTGCTGCTGGGGTTGTCCTATTCACCTGGGGGTCCATGGTTCTGTGACTGCATTAGCTAACACTGCTATGTAGGATACATTTCCTTTTCCTTTTCTGTGTAAGCAGCTGGCGCAAACTCCATCTCTTTAAACATTAGTTGTCAAGTATTTTCTTCTTTCCTGGGAGACAGTTTTTATTTATGCCAATTTTCCATTAAGGTGGGTTGAGGGGGTCATTCTGTTTGGGAGGGGGAGGGGAAAGACTACTGCTTCAGGTAGGACTCGCTGCATCCATTTCAAATTCCTTTGGTTTGGAAAAAGTATCAGAGTTAGGCCTGAAGAAAAAAAGGCCTAAAAAGTGCAAAAAATCCCCAACCAGTTATAATTTGTAGACTGTTTCTTTATTGTGAAGGAGAAGAAGAAATGAAGTCTTAGCTTTTTCTGTGTGAGAAGAAGAGATGAAGCTGACAACACCAAGCTGTGTGGAGCAGTCAACACACTGGAGGGAAGGGATGCCATCCAGAGGGACCTGGACAGGCTGGAGAGGTGGGCCCATGCAAACCTCATGAAGTTCAACAAGGCCAAGTGCAAGGCCCTGCACACGGGTCAGGGCAATCCCAAGCACTAATACAGTCTGGGTGGAGAATGGATTGAGAGCAGCCCTGAGGAGAAGGACTTGAAGACGTTGGTGGATGAGAAGCTCAACACGAGTTGGGAATGTGCGATCACAGCCCAGAAAGCCAACTGTATCCCGGGCTGCATCAAAAGAAGTGTGGCCAGCAGGTCGGGGGAGGTGATTCTGCCCCTCTGTTCTGCTCTCATGAGACCCCACCTGGAGTACTGTGTCCAGCTCTGGAGCCCTCAACATAAGGATATGGACCTGTTGGAGCGGGTCCAGAGGAGGGCCACAAAGATGATCAGAGGGCTGGAGCACCTCTCCTATGAGGACAGGCTGAGAGAGTTGGGGTTGTTCAGCCTGGAGAAGAGAAGACTCCAGGGAGACCTTGGTGTGACCTTTCAGTACCTAAAGGGGGCCTAGAGGAAAGATGGGGAGGGACTTTTTATCAGGGAGTGTAGCAATAGGACAAGGGGTAATGGTTTTAAACTGACAGAGGGTAGATTTAGATTAGATATTAGGAAGAAATAATTTCCTGTGAGGGTGGTGAGACACTGGAACAGATTGCCCTGGGCAGTTGTGGCTGCCCCATCCCTGAAGGTGTTTAAGGCCAGATTGGATGGGGCTTTGAGCAACCTGGTCTAGTGGGAGGTGTCCCTGCCTACAGCAGGGGGGTTGGAGCGGGATGATCTTCAAGGTCCCGTCCAACCTAAACCATTCTATGATTCTACGAAGTCCTGGCTTTTTCTGTCCATCAGTGAGTAACTGTTATTATCCCAGCTGGTAACATAGCAAAATTCACCCCGCATCTGATGTTTATGAACTCTCTCCCCCAGACAGCCATGAACTTAAGAGCTTATTGTGTGCCACACAAATGCCACAAAATAACGTAAGTCAGCTTCAGCTGGAGAGCAGCCACTGTCAGCCAATTTCAACAGCACTAGTGTCATAAGGACCATCTCACTAGCAGGAGTTAGCTGGTGGCTTCTCCAAACCCATCAAGCCAAATCTCTCAGCACACACTTCTTTTCAGATCTTCCTATAGCTATATGGACATCTTAAAAAAAAAAAAAATCCCTTGCCTAGATACAGCACTGCCACAGAGGACCAGCTTTTTTGGGGGACCCCTGTTGTTGCCCTGTTAATGGGTTAATCCCATCAGCACAGGCTCTTTCAGACATATGGGTTTCCGAGGACTTTCTCAGGCAAGGACACTGGGGCCTGAGTCACCGAATCACTGGTGTGAGAGGAGATCCCAGGCTTTTATACATAGTCCCCTGGTGTTTTGGGGTGTCCCCGCTGAGAGGAGTACAATGCAGGGAGAGCTGTTGGAGTACCTGGCAGGAACATGGATGGTTCAAAGCAGACCGGCGTTGTAGCATCCAGATTGCTTTTCAATTTCTCCCAGATCTTTTAACTCAAAGGTGGAATCTACCCTGCAAAGGGAAGGTTAAAAACATAGAAGTATTCATCGAGCAAAACTGGACTCTGTTGGAGGTCCTGTATGCAGATCTGTGATTTACTTTAGGCTGGAAGCAGCGTTTAGAGTTCCCTGTCACGGCTCTTAATTATGCTGTGCAGAGCGCCAAGCTTATTTAAAATTGTAGCAGACAAGTATAATTCGCGTGTTTAGGATCAGGATGATTCACTCAGCCACACGAAAACCCGTGGCCTGTGCTGGCGGGGGGACAGCTCGAGGTCTGCTGTGGGGGGGCTCTGCTGGTATCAACTTCAGCTAGTCTCTTACATTACTTAAAACTAAAAACATGGAGAAATTTGAAAGTAATAGGTGTAAATTAATTACTAATAGAAATCGGGGGGGGGGGGAGGGGATCCAGCTAAATGGAGAAATTGCTTTTCGAGGATGCACCTCCTACTCCCCTTCAGCTGTGCTTCAAAGTAAATTATTTTTTTCCCCAGATAGAAAAATAAAATAGGACCTAAATGAACATTATTAATTTGCAATTTATGGCACAGCATCACCTACCCAAAAGGATGCTGGAGTAGCTAGATCTATGTTTGCTTTTATCTATTCACATTCTGGAAGGATGCACTTAATTCAGTGTCCCTTAAGTTTTAACTATGGTCATGCTTTGATAATTGAACTAAACCCTGGGAATGGAATTTTTGTGTATTTCTGACACCTGGCTGTCACACCCTCCACTGAAGAATCACTGCAAATGTAACTTAATGATTTATTTGTAGATGATGTGGAGATTCCACACACCTACTGAATGGATGAGTCAAGCAACTTACCTTTCAGCAAAAACATTTTAAGGTAGCTTTACAGGATTAGTAAAATACATGGGAAACAACAGATGAATGACTGTGCCCTCATTGATGTAATTGTACTGGGCACGACTGCATGTTTACTTACACCTTTGCAACCATTTTTTTCAGTACTGAGACCAACCACAGATTTCTGTTTCCCTCGTCTTGCAAGACAGAATAGCATTAACAGATTTATACTGAACAGCAAATGCAGTTGAAGAACATCCTAGGGACAATTTTCCCAGGACTGTGCTACCTGTGATAATTCATTTCTACAGTTGTGGTTTGATTTAGTAGCATTTTGCTCCTGCTTTTTGTAGAAAAAGCTGTGCAGTATCTAAAGCACCACAGAGCCCAGGCACCCACTGGCACAAACAAGCCATGCCAGGCTTGCCGGGGCAGTTTTCTGGCGTGCCAGAGTTTTGTGGCAGACGCAAGCGTTGCCAAGCCTGCGAAGGTGACACCGTTGGTGAGCTAAGCTCTGAGAGAAGGCACATGAAATACCTCTGGAGAACAGCAGGCCAAATGCACCTTGGCTCCCCAGGAAGCTTTTCTGGGCCAGGTTTTCACACTTTCAGGAAATATTTGGGTAGGTTTTAACCCTACTTTTTTTGTGTGAATGCCTTTCAAGAACAACTTGCTAGCAAAAGGAAAAAAAAAAACCCAAACCTTGAAATTACTTGATCAAGCAACTGATCCTCATAGTGGCAAATTAACTGTACCCATTTCACAGGTGAGGCATGCGAAGGGAGGAGGTTGCCAGAGGTCTGTGCTCTGTTAGAGCTCGGGGTTTGGCTTGTGATCCTGTGCGATACCATACCCATCCCCTCACGGGTGACAACCTCACCAGTCACAAGTATCAAATTCCTGCTTTTGCCTTTTCCCGCAAAGCAAACTAGAAGAGCTTGCTTGTATAAAATGGCTGCATTTTTAATGTCTTCTTTTCCCTACCAAGGAACAAAGAGAATGGGTGCATCTAGTAGACCAAGCATCGCGATTGCCGCATCAGGTGCAGTCCGGGTATCACAGTTAATAACCTCAGAAAGATGTCTTTTGTGCAGACAGAAGCACACACGCGCTAAGGAGTTCTCTGCTAACTGGACTCAAATACTAGTTGAAGGGAACAAAGTGTTCCCATCCCTCTATCCAAAAATAGAAGAGGGAGAGACAATACTTCTTCAGGCATTTGCCAAAAAGATAAGGGAGGCGAAGAAAAACCACTCCCAGCTCCAGAGCTCTAGTTTAAAGCTCACCAAAACGCTGCTTCACCTACTCCAGTGCTGACACAGCTGATCCCAAACTCCCAAAGGTCCCAGCCCTTCAACGCGGAGCAGAGAGAAGCAGCAATACTATCTTGTCTGCATTTTAAAATAAAATCATTTTGGGGGGAGGCGGAATTCTAGTGAACTTCTGAAGGAAGTGACAAACTCTTTGATGGTATCACCTAAACCGGCATGCCCGGGCTTGAAACTCCACCTCTCGCGTGTTGTTCGCTGTACATTTAGTTCACTAAAGTACATCTTCTGGGAGGGGCCCTCTCCTGAAAGCTTCAAGATATATTGCTTCCTGTCTCCCTAATCAGCTGTGCAACAGAGTAAATTTAGAAACAAAAGGCAGCGCTGGCAAACGGGTTTAGTGCACATTAAAACCTGTTTTGGAAAAGTCAGAACAGGTCGTGCATGTCTCCAGCTCAGGCAGAACTGGCAGGCTCTGAGCAAAATAAGAAGTGACTTGCGTGCGTTTAGCACCTCTCGTCCCGAGAGAGCCCGAAGTGTTTGACATAACAGGAGTTCTCGCCTACCCACCCCTGAAACAGGCACCTGCGAAGGCAGGCGGCACCCCCCAGATGGGGCACAAGCGTGTTAAAGAGGCAAATGAAGACTATCGTCTCCTCTATTCAAACACACAGGAGGAATTCAGGTGGGCACATGAATTAGCGTGGTTGGGATTTAGCCAGGAAAACAGCGTACGAAATAGTCCTTGCTTGGCAATAAGTACAACGAATTATTTAACGACCCTGAGCCAAACACAGAGTATTTCATCTTAACTTACTGAAATCGCTCCAGAGTCCCAAACAGGTTTACATTCCAAAAAATTCTCTTTCAAGTCTCATGAAGCTTATTTATTCAAGGGCAGGACTGCAAACAGCAGAAAGTCAACTACAAGGAAGACCTTCCTCAGTAGGAAAAAAAAAAAAGAAAAAAAGAAATTGTAAAGAGAAAGTTTGGAGGTGAAGGGGGTGGGAAATATGCCACTCCCCTAAGGGAGATATATACCAGTAAACAAATGATGTATAAGTCTGCAGGCCATCATTTTTACCACACAGTTCTGCACCGGAGAACGTGCAAAAGACTGTTCCATTAGAAAAGACCACACACTTCTGCTGCTGGATTTTTTCCCCTCTTACCCAGTTTGATGCTTTTGTTTTTGCCGAGACTGGTATCTGGGCTTAGCTTCAAGCTCATCAGTAGTTCCCTTAGAGTTTCAGCCAAAAATACATCTTTTCCACAAAGGCTGGATGATTTTCAGGATGATTTTACTTCTCCGCAGGAGGTTTTTCTCCTACTAAGTGGGAGCTGTGCTCAATCTATTGTATCTTGGCCACACTCAGGCTTGACTGGCTGGGTTAATTCACAGACAAATTGAACACATGCAGTACATTTAGTTAGAAGACAGATAGCACTAAAGCACCCTTTACCACACTGGAAACATTTTGTCCAGTTTGTTAAAGCAGTCGAGCTTAATTAAAGCATGAAAGTATTTTCAATAGCAGAAAAGAGCAGGTACTAAAGGACTTCTTAGGCAGAGAAAAAAACCCAATGTTTGGAAACCAAAATGAAATAGCAAGTAAGGTTTTTTTTCCATTTTTACACCATTGGCGAGATCGTCCATTGGGAAGAATTACCAGAGGGAGTGGTAGCTCTTGGTAGAGTCAAAACTGTGTGTTTCTGAGCTGTTTACCTTCGCTAACAACAAATTACAGGAGCAACAGGGGTTACTAGTTGAACCAAAAATGGAACAGTTCCGCTGATCCGAAACTCTAGGAACCTGCATTTTCTAACCTAGTGCTCAAGCCCTAACAGTGACCCCCGTTCTTTGAGATGGTGCCCAGGAGTGGACCTCAGAGGACAGCTTGACCACCCAGCCATCCCGAGGCTGGGTCAGCTCTATCCCATTTCTGAGAGATGCTCGTCTAACTTGTTCTTTGAATTCTTGCCCGATGGAGCTACTACAGCCTCCTCAGGCACCCCAGCAAGGCACCCAGAAGCGTAAAAGAAGGTTTTCCTAACCTGAATTTACCTTACTGCAATGTAACATGATCACTTCTTGCCCTGTGCACCATGGACAACAGATTCTTGATGATCTTCAAGGTCCCTTCCAACCTAAACCATTCTACGATTCTTAGTAGCAGTTGCTTTTCACCTGAAGATCATCTTAAACTATTTAATCAGCTTTTCTCTTCATAAACGGCCCAACTACTGTACTCCTCCGCTCTCACGTTTTCCTCATCATCACTACTCTCCTCTGGACCATCTTCCGTCCATGTCTTTGATCAAACGCTGTGCCCAAAAGGCTGGCCGGCACTCCAGCCACTCATTGACACAAACCAGCTTTGTGTCTGTTGTATTTGCATTTGTGCATCTCATGAGAGCATATTCATTTTTATAACAGAAGAAAACCTGGCAGATAAATCAATTTTGTGATGTTCTCCTGAGTCATAAAAGCAATTTTATCTACTGAGCTACCAGGTCCTAATCTTCAGTTCCTGTACCTGACTATTTCTGAGTACGTACCTGTGTATCTGTCTTTATTGGTTTGCCTCCGTTTTTTCTCTAAACACTTCACTGTCTGATCTTGTCTCCTAGCACACTCGGAGCCCCTCCAAATTTTGTGTGTGTATTTCTAAATACAATTCACAAATATATGCAAATGTATTAATACATATAAACGCATAAACCGCAAACATCCCTGCTGAGATCTGAGTATTCGAATAACACGGAAAGTATATCATACATTTTTACAGATGACACAATGGAAAAAAAGAAAATAGGAAGAGAGTGGCCACCGGAGTCAGTGCTAGCAGAAGTTAGAGCACTCAGTTTGCCTATTATGGGATACAAAAATCTCCTCTTTGTTCAAGTAGGAGACTAGGTCCTATGCAAGCACAGCACGCAGTCCAGAGGGCTGATTCAAAACCTAAGGTCAAAGACTTCCACCTTCAAAAGCACCCTGAATCGGCTTCAAATGCCCGGACATTAGCTTGACATCTTATATTCCAGCGCTACTGTTCTCCCAGAGAAATACCTAGCAACAGAAGTCGTAGCACAGAAACAGTTACACTCAAGTGCCGAATAAATCCACATGTTAATACATTTTAAAACAGTCTAGGCCCACCCATGGAGGCAGCTTAAATCTTCAAAAACAAAAGAAACCCCAGCAACTGTCATGGGATCTTCAGGATGGGGAAGTCATCCAAAAACATCTTAATCTCTATTTAAAAAGAATAACTCAAGCAAGTAGCATAGTGTGTGCTATGTATCAGTGGAACGCGGCACTCGGTTGTATCAGGCACCCATTAGGGGTTAATCCCTGCCAGGAGTAAACATTGCGCTCCGTAATGTACCAGTTCTCCATCTCCTTAGCCACACATACACAGCTCTGTGTGTGCGTATGCACGAATATGACTATGCAGTTACCGAATGTGCATATACTGAGATGCATAGCGTGGATTATGCATTAAACTCGAAGGTAAACTTCAGCATAGACATACCTTACCTGAAGCCAACGGCCCTTCTGTCGCAGCCTGAGAGCGAGAGATGCACTCACACAGGAGGGCAGTGACAGGCAACCCATCTTCTTTTACCCCAACCCTTTGGGTCTGGGGTTTTATTTTGGTGGTTTTTTGTTGTTCAAGGTGCCTTTAAGTCCCAAAAAGCTAAACTAACACACACATGGGTGCTGTAACTACTTGAGACCGGTTTCCTGGGAGGCAGCATAGCTGAATAACATGTGCGTTCATGTTCTTTCTCATTATTCATTTTGGTTTTGTGATTGAAATGCGCCTACATGACACCTAAAAACAAGAAGATTTAAAAATACGCAACAACCATGCAGACTTTATAACTGGGATGGCACTTCTATTGGGTTTTTTTCCTTACGAGCCGAGATCAAATATCATAATGCACATGAGAACCCGAGTTGTCTTTAGGCAGGAAATTCGTATTTATATATAGTGTGTCTATATATAGACACATACACAAATGCATGCAGCATTACTCTATGTGTATATATGCATAATGATGCAAGGGTTTTTTCCCCCCTCATGCTCATAATTAATCAGTGCACTTTTACACCTAAACGATTACTTCAGCTTCCCAGAAGGAAGACCTGATAAGCTGAACAGGAAAGCTGAATCCGAAAAATAGCTAAAACGCAAGGCCTCAGGCACAAATGTTTCCAGAGAAGGCAAAACTGGTGCATATTAATCCGTCAGTGGTAACTGTCTGTGCGCTCCTGTCTTCCAGCGAAGACAAGGTAATTCAAGTTAATTTTGGTGAGCAGCAGAGGAGGGACGACTTGAAGCAGCTCACGCTTCCTACGGGGTGTCCACGTGCCAGTGAAAACTATCATTTGATATGCACTAACATAATACCTTTCTGTAATTCATGGGTTTAAGTTAGTAGAATCAGATACATAGCTTGTACTACATTGCAAAAATTAAACTTCTTGGTGATGCCACTCAGTAAAAGACCCCAAAAATAGTACGGCTTAGAGAATAAGTGAACAGGAAGCTCTTAAATACAGCTTTAGCCTCAAAGCATTCTGCAAACATTAATATTTCAGTGCTCCCTACACAAGTAAAACCGTGCAAACTGTGCCAAGCAGTTTTCCTGGGAAATGGTAAAATACCTCACTTAAAAGCTGAGCAGAGTCAGATGTGCCACTGCCAGGTGGGAGTCCTCTTTATCCGAGGCAATGCGTACCAGCCAGAGCACGTTTTAGAGAAAACGTCTATATCCTTTGTTTCAGTTGTCACCAATGCACTCACTTCAACAACATGACCATATGTTAGAAGTTAGTGACATTAAAAATAAAATGCAAGCAAATGTGAAGCCAGTTGCCATAAAGAGACAAGTCCACCAGATGTCTTCACTTCATTAGGAGAGAGACATTTCTAGAAGCAGCTGAGAAACTGTGGCCTCCTGCAGCCGTACAGACCTTCCGGCCCATTTTCATGGACCTCACCAGACTTCACTACTAAATTTCAAGGTGACCAGAAAAAAATCCAGGTATCACAACAGTAAGCTTCACCGGCAGAGATCACAGTTGTAAGGAACCTGAGCCTTACTGCAATCATGGATTTTCATGTAAAACCAGCTGATTTTCCAAGCCAGGGTGAGCACACCGCTAACAAACCCATATACCGATATTACTGTTTGCCTGACAGGTTTTCTAGCATTCTTGCCAGTAAGATGCAAAGAGGAATTTCTATTTCTCAGTGATCTGTTGGTGTGTATCACATTCAGATAATGCTTAGAGGAATCTATATCCATAATAAAGATTACCAAATTTAATTCAAGTGCCTCAAAGGACTGAGTTAAACGCCTGGGGGTGAAACTCCTTGCTACTTCAGTAAGAATGCAGAGAATGCTGAGAGGAATGATCTTCGTCTCTCTTGCTATTCTGAACTGGAACCAGGTACATGTTTCAGTGTCTAACAATAAACACACTTTTAGGGAAAACTCTGGGGTATTTCTTGTTGTAAGCTCTGCTTTCCCTGAACATTACTCAGACGGTGTGCTCAAAAGGCTATTTTAATCCTGCATTCCAGAAAGATCCTCAAAGGCTGTTTACAGGAGTCTTTCAGGATCTTTAGAAGGAGAGTCATGTCTTCAGTGAAAAACCAAAATTAAGAAATGAAGGAGGTTACACAGTTTTACATACTGGTGTATATAAATCTAAAAGCCGGGGCTTTAAAGCAGTCATTAGGATCATCTGTGGGCAGGGATGAAGGTGGTGGCAGGTACAGGCTGCAGCAGCAGTAGAGCTTTAACAAGTCCAGCAGTTGTCACCTTTTGCAGGCACTGGAACTTTTCTCAGCAGCAGTCTGGATCTCTCCTGTACACAAAGCGTAGGGCTGCCACACCACCTTTGCTTTTGCTAGCAACTTCTTGGTCTGCACGGACATCCACAGCCCGCTGCAGCCCGCAGTCTGAAGGCCACTGGTCTAACCAGAAGGCATCTCAGTTACTGCCATTTGCTGCAAGATGTCACCACCTAAATCATGCAACTTCTTAGAAGTGTGGGTCTGGGATTTTGTCATACACCCACACAACCACTATATTGTTCTAACTGTAGACTTTGAAAGTCCAGAATTAGAGCTGAACCTCTCGGAGGCCTCTGGGTCACACTCTTCAACAGCAGATGATGGGTGTGAAAGGATTATATCGCTTGGTGAAGTCTGAAAAGGGTCACTTGTCAGTCAAGAGAGCTGAGACAATTGTATTTGCATGCCTAACAATAAAACTATGAGTGAAAGACTGAATAAAACTATCAGCTTTAAGAAAAAAAAAAATCACTGTTAACATCAGGTTGAAGTTCTGGTTAGGAGTCCTCCAGCAGGCGCGGTGGCACCGACGTGGGGAGAACTCCGTGCCCCTGCTATGACAGCTGGTTGCAGAAATCAAAGCAATGAAATGGGAAAGCTGAGCTACTCCAGTCTCTGGGAAGTCAAACCAGAACAGTAATCCACCATCGTTCAAAAAATCATGCTTGCCAATGGCCATCCTGCAACTGTGGTTGTGTTGCATGTTTGGAGTCAGGCTGTGATTTCTGCATTATACCACAGACTTCAAACAGGAAGACAGCTGAATTCTGGAGAGGAGGAACTCCGTTCTCCTTTGGGGATGTAACAGCACCTAGCACTACAGTCCATCTTCAGGTGTTAGGCAAGCAAAACTCACAGACTGTAAATACAATAAATAATTTAAAACACACTAGAGTAGCTCAGAAATAACATATATGGGAGAAGGAGGAAGGGCATTTCAGATGGGATCCAACATACCATTTTTATGGCGCTCTATTTTGTTGCTGCATAACATCAAAGAAAAAGCCTCCTGGGCTGCTCCTGACTTCCCCTCCCTCCCCTACCACTTTTAAAAAAAAAATAAATCACATGCTAATAAAAAGACAGAAAAATCCAATAAAATTACTTTGCCTCTCGTGATCTAATACAAGCCGGTTTCATATAGAAAATACTATTATCAGAGCGACCAACTTCATTCCCATATAGAGCAAAATAATACAAGTCAGTAACAGCCTACATGTGTAGCATTCAGTGTTACAACCTCTGCACTAAAGAGAGAGGAGTATGTCAAGAAAAGTAAGAATCATGAGTTTTCCACAAAACCCACCAGACAGCTTTGTCAGATGTATTGGCATTTATATGTTTCTTATTCAACATGCTTCCTCTTTTTTTTTTTTCTTTAGAGAAAAACATTGGCTTTTTTGTTTAAGAGACATTAAGTACCAGATAGGGTAGATGGTACAAAGTTCTACCCTATATTCTAAAGAGAATTTGGTTCCTCAGTTAGTGTTGGTTTTACCATTTCGTGTCAGCCAAGATTTGCCATGCTGTACAGATGTCTTCCTACTTTGATGACATCTAAATTTAGAGGGTGCAGATAAGTATTGTTAGCAATAAGAAGTGGTGACAACAAGGGGCAAGAACACCACCTTTACTCTGCAACGGGAACACATAAACTATGGATGCTGATGCTGTAAATAAAATCGATGGCCCCACTTTATCTCTGAATGAACCTCCAAAACAGGAGGTGCTAAACAGAGCATAGCCCCATCTCAAATAATTATTTTGTTAATGATCCTAGATGAAAAATACTTCTTTTTTTTTTTTTTTTTTTTTGCTGATAACTTGCACATTAGCATGGGGAAGACTCAGAGCTTCCTTGGAAGCATACTATTTCTGGCTTACTGAAACTAATACTTCTTATTTGTGTCGAAAATACTTCAAAAAGAATTGCCAAGTGAGCCTGGAACACCTGGACCAGACATCCTGCTTTGCTGTAACACAGTCTATTTAGAGCTGCCTCAGAAGGTCACTCATACTTCCACTAGTGCAATACATCACCGCCTTATGAATGGGAGAGAGTGATATCAGCAAGTAAAATTGGTGCCTTGTCATGCCCTGGCACTGGTTTTCTGCTCCCAGGTGCAAGGTGTGATGTTAGGTTTAAATGTAAAGGATCTGAGTGAGTAAACCTACCTCTGCAATCACAAGGAAAAGACACTGATATAGAAGCATCGAGCCCTGGACCTTTAACTAAGAAAACACACAACTGCACTGAATGTCATGGGGTTGAGGCATTTCAGTGCCTCAACAGTAACAACTAAAATGCAAATGACTTCAGCCATTACATTAAAAACAACACCTTTCAGAATTTCGGTTTTACAGAAAGTCAAAATTAATGAATCCTGTCAAGATTTTTTTAAACTAAAATCTCCAGACACTTTCAAGGTATATCATTACACGTTTCACAATTCATAACTCAAAACTTGGAAATGAGAATAGTGTGTCTTTATTGATAGTCTAACACAAATTAATGTATAAACTTAGAGTTAGCCAAAAATGTATCTTCTACGTGGGAAGATCCTGAACATTGCAAGCATATC
The DNA here is from genome assembly GCA_008711295.1 of Anarhynchus alexandrinus. NCBI lineage: Eukaryota > Metazoa > Chordata > Aves > Charadriiformes > Charadriidae > Anarhynchus > Anarhynchus alexandrinus. Next base: position 760,043 of record VUYV01000288.1, on the reverse strand, counting down.
TGCAAAAAGTGGATGCTTTCTCATAGTAGATAGCAGATGCTCTGTTACCGGCTCTCACCGTAGTGCCATAGTCAATTACTGTTTTGCACAGACTGTATGAGGCTCAGTAGAGTCACTGTCTCTGCATTACTGCAAACACACAGAGATGTATACCTTAATGTTAAGTCTTCAGTGGGACTCCTTTGTCTCTTAGGTGAGCTTGTACACAATGTTTGCAGGACTGGAGTTTATGACTACAAAAGCTGTGACAAGGGGGACGAGAACAGACATACCACAACAGGAATTCCAACAACTCAATGCATCCATCTTACTGAAGGAAATCAGTATCTTTACATACTACTGAACGTTAAAAACAAACAAAGATGTTTAAGCACAAAGTATATATTTATACCAAATAAAACAACTGAAAAAGTATTACATAAAGAAAAATAATGTAACAGAACATACTTAAGTACCTAACTTACAGTCATGCTCATATCTAAAAGTAACATTGGTAACTAATATATATAATTTTTGACAAGGGTGCATTTAAGAGTTCTCTAACATACAACATTCTAAATGTGGAGAGTATTTTTTCCAAGATACAGAAAACAAATTATTTTACACAGGCACACCTGTTAATTTGTATAAAAAAACATGCTTGTAAGTGAAAAGGTCACTTTAGTACTAAATTACCGGATGTGTGAAAGCTATGTAGTGTTAATCGTGTTGAAATCGTCTCTTCTCCTTTTGCATTGGTGAGCGCCAACACTGAATGGTACAGTATTTGATCCATATGGTTCACTGACACTGCAACCTGTTTCCAAGCAGTAGCCCTGCCCAGGTGTTGAACAGCACAGTACTGTACAGCCCCGTCTGTCTGCATGTAGTGTATTTATAACTAAAAGCTATTACAATTATTACAATGATTTCTGTTTCAATATATACATCAGTATAAAATACTACGCAAAACACTTTTGCATTTCAAACAATTTTAACCACTTCATCAAACAATGCATTTGCAGAATTAAAAAAAAAATCCAAATTAATGTTGATTGCCAACAGTACAGCATCTCTATGGTATGTTTCCTAATAAATGAGAGAACGGAAATGTATTAAAATCAATTAAAATAAGTATCACAAAACAGAATTAGTGTTAGAGCAGTTCAAGGATTCCCAGTTTGTCAGTATCTACCCTAAGCAGTGCTACCCAAATACAGTATAAGCCATTTAGTGTTTCTACAACGAGAAGAAAACATTCAAATATTAAAGCTGTGACAAACACACAAAAGCAAGGAAAGAAAATTTGTTCTGTACTCATCCCTGTTGTAGCAAGGTACAGCGTATCAGGAGTTTGCACTCAGTGCATCGTATGTGCTGTTATACCTGGATACAACCGTGGAAGACAACTGAAATGGAATTAACTCTGAATTTCCTCGCTGTTGTGCTTTTATGTCAGACCATTCAAGTTATAACAGCTTAGTGTCTTTTTTTTTTTTTCCTGAAGGGAAGAAGAGAGAAGAATTCATAATGAAATTGTAAAAATGCTACTAAAATCCCTATCTTGGACACAATATACTGCTTTAGGAGCTACTGTGTCATTGCACAATATAAGTGGCCTATTAATGGCTGAATTACTGGTGTAGCAGAATATATTTATCATTATGGATGTGTTTTGAAAATTTGTATTTTAAAACCTGCCTGTATTCCATAACAAGCCACAAATAAATTTTGTATATTTCAAACACTAATATCCTTACGTAAAGTAGTAAATGTACATTTATAGTGGCAAATTTCAAATCTCTGCCTCTGCTGCTTCAGTTTTTAAAATGAGACTTGGTTCAGAATTTTCATTCATTACATTATCCTAAACCAGAACTATTTCTGAAGCACAAAAGAAACCAAAAGATAATAATAATATTGGGTGTTATTTTGTTTTGTTTTGCTGATTCATTCCTAACTTTAAAAATAGTCAATGTCTTTAAAAAAAACACAAAACAAGAACCCCCAAAAAATCTCTCCCCAGGAGAAGTCCCTGCTAGCTGAGATTTTTTTCAAAACCAAGTTTCACGCTTACAGTATCTTTATAGTCATGTTATACACCCTTGAAAATAAAGGCTCATGTTGAGAATGGTGACAGGCCCTTAATTATATAGGTGTTAACTGGTGACACTATTTTTCATCAGAAAAAAAAAGCCCCACAAAACTTCATAGCTTATACTGAAAGTTTGATTCATGCTCATTTTGTTCATTTAAAAATACTCTTTGGAAACTGTGTCAACTCCTGCAGACAACTTAGTGATACATCTTTTCCTGTTAAAATAAAGATAATTCATATTCACCTCTACCCCATGCTAAGCTCTACTACTAATATACACTTCATTACCTGCTCATGTCACCATCTAACACATATCTTTACATTCTTCTACATATAGTGTCCAGGGCTTATTTTTTCACCAAACAGAATTTGATAACTATTACACTTAGGAGTTTTTCTTGAGGATTTTTTTTTTTTTTGGTGTTCTAGCCTTTTCATTGCAACTTACGAGTGATATTAATAGTTCAGACTTTTTCCATGCTAACTTAAAAGGAACTTTTCATAGTTTTTTCCCATTAAGGATTTTAAAATCTAAACTCACTTAGATATCAAAACTGAAAACCAGAAGAGAGATTAGACGCATCTGTCATTTTAAAATGGTTTCTGCTACTTTAAAATGCATTTAAAAATTGTACATACGACACTTAGGATTCTAACTTTTACATTGCTGCAATCAGATTCTAATTCAAAATCTTGCAAATAAACATGAAAAATAAGCCACTGGTCATGAATGCTAATGATTACATTCAAAGCTAGCCTTTAAAAAAATAAAAAAGTTACAGGCAAAACATACTGGTTTATGTACTCACTAGCTTATCAGGCTACAATAGGCATGTTTTAAGTATAAAAAAGCAGACAATTCAGATTTAAATAAGACTATGTGAAATCAGAAAAAAACTTAGATTTCACTATTTCAAAAAAAAAAAAAAGAACACCTATAATTACTTCCCATCCTACAGCTACAGTTAAACCAACTAACAAAAATAATCAAACTATTTTTGACAAACAAGTTAGGCTAGAATATGTGGCAACAAAGTTCATATATGTTTCTATGTAAAATGACTCATGATTTACTATAACATAAAATATGAACAAGAGCACTTTGTGACTAATGAAAGAGCTATAGTAGAAACACTTAATGCCAAACAGTCTTCAGCCCTCCTTTAAGTCATATCTCCAAATCAGTATTGACTTCTTTTGACCAGATACATCATTTTTGGCTTGTCACCCCAGTATGTCATGTTTTACCACTTGCCACAGGCAGCAGGAGACAACTAGCTGAGCAAACTACAAGCAGTGACATGCAGAAATTAACTCTCAAATCTGAGTACTTAGGTAAAATGATATGCAAGCGCACACTAGGACAAAAGGAATGGCATTCGTCATCCAAATAGGCTCATCATCTCTCCCCACCCCCCTTGAACAGTAGTTGCAACAGCAATAGAGAAAGATCAAGAAGATGTCTGTTCTTCAGAGTCAACTGTGGAAAAAAGTCAACAATATATAACAGCAGCGATGGACAAGGAAGAGCAAACTGAAAGAATCTTGTTGAATATTTGTTCATTTACTTTTTCTGAACACAAGCCAAAGTGTGCCACGTTGGCTTGTTCTGAACTTCAGATATAGATGTCCTATTCTCCTTAGATCCTTCACAGATTTAGAATTCAGTCTCCCTGAGGCCCCTATAACCAAGTAAGAAAACTCTCTTTATCTAGCTTGGTGGCTGCCAAGACAGATTCCATGTCATTAAGGATGTCAGAGCTCAAAGCCTCTTGCAGACTTGGCATCAGTTCTTCTCCTTCTATATTCATCCCATCTCCTTCCAGTGTCCCAAGGTCCACATTTGTCCCTGGAATGGCTTCAAGGTAGTCTGGGAAACGGTTCTGATGGGACGGCATGTTACTTTGGCTGATACTGTCACCTAGTTATAACACAAAGAAGGATGGATATTAAACATACAGGAAGTACCAAACCCACAATTTATCAGGACAACTGGTTAAAGGTTAATCCTGTATCTCTTGCATCATACAAGCTATATGATTCATAGAAATCCATCACAATAACCGAAGATGACTTGACTGCATGCAGATGTACAAAGAACATGCCTTTGTCCGACCTTTTCACCTACTGACCCAAATCTCTACAGAACTTTGATGTCATTTAGCATGTTTGCATTTTTACACTTAAAGGAAAAAGACAATACTGGGTCAGCTACTGTTTTGAAGCACTATTAGCAACACTGGATGAGGTACTATTCTTAGCTCTGAACAAACAATATTACTTAAAAAAGCAAATGGACACTCTACTTCCATATAACAACAGGAGTGATACTATTTATTAGCAATCCCCCATCCTCCCAATAGAGTTGATTACAAGTATGTTTTTCACAAATTTAACTATAATATTTCTATTACAGAAATAGAAGATGGTAGAAAAACAATGCAAAAACTATCACAGCTTCTTGTTTTCATTGCAAAAGGACAGAAGTATATTTAGAAAACATGCATTAAGGATGTACACAAAAACAGACCTGTATCCATCTCATCAACACTGTTCAGGAAGTCATCGGGGGTTCTGGGTACACTATAACTGCTCATGCTGAGTCCGCTATCTGTGCTTTCATCTCTGGAGTGATATGTGCCACTGTATCAGAAGAAAGGAAGCAAAAAATGAAGGTAGAGTACTGAAGAAATTAGAAGAAATGCTTGTTTTTGAACCAACTCAAGGGCTTTGAAAACATTGCTGTCATGAGAAGTGCTCTATTCTCAGCAAAAACTGAAGCCTTTATCTGTGTGAAGCACCTGGGGTTTATTTTATGCAAACCTTTTCCAATTAAACCCGTATTATTTAGATTCAATTTAACTTGATGAGAGCATACTTGAACAGCTTTAAAAAAACTGCCTACCTCTGGTCTGCATAGTTTTAAACTTTTCACACCCACACACAGCTAAAAACCATTGGAAGAGTATCACAGATAGTCCATGATGATGATAATGGCATATCCTTTCACACTTCTATAAGGATAAAAAAAGTACTTCTAATGTGCCCATGTTTTATCAACCACTGAAGTGTATTTTTAGGTCATTGCTGTTATAAATAGAAGCTATAGTTGGAACTCCTTTAGCGATTCTTCAATTGCTTCCCACTGTTGCATTACTACTAATTCAGTCACACATGTCATGACAAGAGATCACCCTAATATAAATCAAATACTGGTACAGAAGCCATTCTGTAAACAAACCCTGTTCAGAACAGCCGTGTTGACAGAACAGTTAACAAAACAGTGGTGGCACAGGGCCTTACATGCATTCACTTTTGTACTGCCATCTTAATGCCCGTGGAGCGAGCAAGACCAAGAAAGCTGCAGTGGGAAATTTGGGAGGTGGGGGTAGGAGGTAGGCAAGTGGGGCTTGCCCTTCGTAGCAGGGGGGCTGCAGGGATGCCTCTGTGAGAAGACACCAGGAGCTGATCCCATGTCAGACACAGTGAGTTCCAGCTGGCTCCAAAACGGTCCTGCTGCTGCCCAAAGCTGAGCCCATCATTGACAGCGGTGGTGTCTCTGACAACGTATTTAAGAAAGGGTAAAAAAACACTGTGCAGCAGCTAGGAGGGAGGAATGAGAAAATGTGACAGAAACAGCCCTGCAGACCCCCAGGTCAGTGAAGAAGGAGGTGGAGGAGGTGCTCGAGGCACCAGAGCAGAGATTCCCCTGCAGCCTGTGGAGAAGATCACAGTGACATAGATTGTGTCCCTGCAGCCCACGGAGAACCATGCTGGAGCAGATATCCACCCTGCAGCCTGTGGAGGACCCCGTGCTGCAGCAGGTGAACATGTCCTAAAGGAAGCTACAGTCCATGGAAAGCCCATGCTGGAGCAGGTTCCTGGCAGGAACTGTGACCCATGGAGAAGAGCCCAAGCAAGAGCAGGTTTTCTGGCAGGAACTGTGGCCTGCATAAGCAGCTGTATCTCCTAATACCCAAGCTTCACAAAATATTTTCAAAATCTGTATTTCTTCAGGTTGTGGTAGCATTCACTGAGAATCCTTACTGATTTTCCAGCTTGAGGACTAGATGAAGATCAATTTATCATACTGTTCAAATTCGCATTTGAAGACACACTGATCCTTCTCATAATGTGTTTATGAAATATATAGTGCATGCCTTTTTGTCAACTCTGAAGCACCAAACAGATGATGGTTGTTGAACAGCTATTCAACATCGGATGCAAGTAGAATGCCATCAGCCATGAATATAGATATATATGTGTGTGTGTATATAAGATTTCACAAAGACATCTTTGCCATACAAGAAATAAACCTAACATTTCTTTATAGTTAAGTCATAAGTATTTTTTTTTTTAAGATTGATTTAAAAATAGCGTAACTACACATTTGATAACAATCCTAATAATTAAGCTATTTAAAACTTCTGTGAAAAAAAATGCTGGTTTACTTTGTGGCACAAAATACTAAAAACAGAACCGAGACTTTGCTGAACTAAATCACTCCAGTTGAGAAGGCTTTTTGGCTGCTGCTCTCACACTTGGAATGTTCAGCTTTTCTCTTCAAATCACTCTGTAATACACATTTCCTCTTTCTTTAACAAGAATTTCTTCATTTAGTAGTCACACCACCCAAAATTACCACATGCAACTAAATTGCATTACCCAAAATAGAGTGGATGCTTCTTCAACTAATACTTGTTAAAATATGTGTATACAGAAGAAGAAATCCCAATTTAGGAGTTAAACTGAGAATTACCGTCACTACCAATATAAATCTAACAGACAAAAATATATAAACAGAGTGGCAAACCAGAAGTCTGCCTTGCTGGATGTCCCATGCAAAAAATAAGATCTACCACAATGACAGTAAGTACTGAAGACAGCAGGCAGAAGACTGACTACATAAATAAAAACACTACTGTGCATTTTCTCAAATTGCTCCAATGTAGCAATTATTTTCTAAGATTTTTTGGATGTTCTGATTATATAGGCAGTGGAAAGTACTCAACTACCTAAACTTTGGATATCCAACTTTAGTACATCAAATCAGGAGGATTGTCTCGCCAGGAACTTTATATATAATCATAGAATGGTTTAGGGTGGAAGGGACCTTGAAGATCATCTAATTCCAACCCCCCCTGCCATAGGCAGGGACACCTCCCACTAGACCGGGTTGCTCAAAGCCCCATCCAGCCTGGCCTTGAACACCTCCACGGATGGGGCATCCACAACTTCCCTGGGCAATTTGTTCCAGTGCCTCACCACCCTCAAAGTGGAAAATTTCTTCCTAATGTCTATTCTAAATCTCCCCTCTTCCAGTTTGAAGCCATTACACCTTGTCCTATCACTACACGCCCTTGTAAAAAGTGCCTCCCCATCTTTCTTGTAGGCTTCCTTCAGATTCTGGAAGGCCGCAATAAGGTCTCCGCGGAGCCTTCTCTTCTCCAGGCTGAACAGCCCCAACTCTCTCAGCCTTTCCTCATAGGAGAGGTACTGCAGCCCTCTGATTGTCATCGTGGCCCTCCTCTGGACTCTCTCCAACAGCTCCATATCTTTCTCATGTTGAGGGCTCCAGAGCTGGATGCAGTATTTCAGGTGGGGTCTCATGAGAGCAAAGCAGAGGGGCAGAATCCCCTCCCCCGACCTGCTGACCACGCTGCTTTTGATGCAGCCCAGGATGCGGTTGGCCTTCTGGGCTGTGACTGCACATTGCCAGCTCATGTTGAGCTTCTCATCCACCAACATCTTCAAGTCCTTCTCCTCAGGGCTGCTCTCAATCCATTCTCCGCTGAGCCTGTATTTGTGCTTGGGATTGCCCTGACCCAGATTGTAAGACCTTGCACTTGGCCTTGTTGAACTTTATGAGGTTTGCATGGGCCCACCTCTCCAGCCTGTCCAGGTCCCTCTGGATGGCAACCCCTATATATATATACACCCCATAAAGATAGAAGAAGCATTTCTCTAAGTCTGAACTTTAACATAAGGGACATCAAGGAGATCTTTAGGGCAGCACTATTGTACTGCTGTATTTAATTCAGAGACAGCAATGCATATCCACAAATGTCCTTTTTTAAAATCCCTTTCCCTACCCATATGACAGAATTAAGTGCAGTGATGTACATAAAATTACCTAGAAGGGGACAATTCTCAGACCAATATGCATATGAAGATATTCTGAACTCAAGTCAGGTACAGATTCTCAGTATTTTGTGTCAAGTAAGGAAGGGCCGGAAAAAAAAAAGCCCAGTTAAGCATATTTGCAACAATGCAAGTAGTATCTTTATGCATTTTACAGTAAATAGCCCTTGCTAATTATCAACCTGCCAAAAAATGACAAACAACATTAATTTGCACTTTCTAGCTTTTTTCCTGTTTCTAATTAGAGGTGAAGATCCATCATTTTATATTTCATGTGTGTAAACTCACAATGGATAAACTGCATTAGTCCACTGCCATGGACATTTGAAACCTGAAGATGTGTTTCTTTCAGGTCAGAAAACAGGTTTTGAAGATGTGAGGATTCTGCATCATTCAAGAATAAATTTCAAAATATACCTGGGCTCAACGTACGATGGCAACAGCCTTCCAGAAATTCAAGCTAGTATGTTACTATAACACATGAAGGCCATCATCTATCTACAGAGGCTTCTCATAGAAGAGCACGTCAGTTTTAAGGTTTCTTGTCCTTTTTATTCCTTGGGACAGGGCCAGTACAGTTCAGGCTCACACCAGATCCCAGGATGAATTCCATGGAGGACTATCCTTCCCTCTGGCCAAAAATATGAATTTTTCTAATCAGATTTGTCTGTGTAGGAGATAGGGCTTAACCAAAACTTGGAAATACCACTTACTTCCTTAGGTAGCTTAATAACAAAACAACACTATTCTTCTCCATGTGCAAGACCCTTTTTTTTTTTTAATTGGTTTTCACCAATATATAAAAAGCACTGTGTACCTTGAAACAGAAACTCTTCTCCCACTCTCACAGTAGCACACACAACAGTAACACAGACAATACTTCATGCAGCAGGAGAAAAAGCTTAAGAGCAACAGATGTTATTTACATAAACCTAAATTATATGAATCACAACAGATTTCACTGGCAAGATGGAGAGTATGTTCTTGCACCATCTCCACTGAACTTTACTGATTTTGGAAATTACAGTGAGGACAGAGTATATGAAATGACAGAAAAGTCTCCTGGAAAAGACAGAAAATTAAACAAACTTAAGCTAAGCTGATGGAATTTCAATAACCAGAAAAGTTACATACAATGACAGGTCATCTTCAGGGTTGAAGAACCCGAGTGTGAGATATCAGCAACATTAAGATATTTAAAAGAATATGGGATGGGAAGGGATTTCTAATTGCAGCAAAGGTTTTAAAAGATTTTAACAGTTTTCAGTATCTAAAATTACGGCTTCTAATCTAAAATTTAAGCCTGCCCTACTCCAAAATCATGCCAGTTCTATCATGATGTAAACTTCTCACCTTATGAGCAGGTTTGAAACTGTATTGGTGGCAAAAACCATGGAAGTTAAGACTTACGTTGAAAGAATCAAGATGAGTTTTATGGGGTTTTCCATGAGTATAATAATGTATCATTAAAGAGAAGGACGAGCACGTTGTTATACTTCATGAGCACTTACAGTAAGCATCCTAAAGTTAGGTTAACATTTCTAGGTAATGCAGAAAAGTAGTGATTAACTCTGATAGCCTACATAATTTTTCTCTTTTATGGTAGCAGATACTGAGTTGGTATCAGTTTAGAATGCTGACAAAACATAGTCCAATAAGAACTACAAAATTAACTACTCCAACTTAAGATCAACTACGTGATACTGCTGAAGTGTTAGTAGATTTTTACTCCATTGATTAAAAGTTTATGTGGCTTGGAGATCTAACTGTTCTATCATTTTCATCTTTTCTTTCCAGCATGCTAAGGAAAAAATACAGATATGAGTTATCTCATGCTGCAGCAGTTTCTCCAAAGTTGTAACGGTTAGTATGAAGCATTCACAAGCTGTAATTAGAAGAGTATTTCCAACAAAACAAACACTCCAAGTCAGAGGGATTAAGGAAAAAAATTTATGAAAAAGACTAGTCTATACTGTAAAATTCTAAATCTTGAATTAAAAGACCCACTTCAAAATAATACAGCATTTAAAATGAAACATGCCACTATTTGCAGACCTAACATTAACAGAGTAAAAATAATGCTAAATTAAATACCTGATGTGGAGGGAAGGGGTGAATGGAGAAACCTTGAAATGAACCTCAAGGTGTAGTTCTAAATGTGCCTCACAGTTCATTTGATCTCATAGCAAGCTATTCACAAATTCTTCTGAGTCAGTAATTTGAAATGACTGTTAGTCAACAGATTATGCAGAGGCAAACATGTTATGACTTTGAATAAAAAACCTTCCTACAAGTCTGAACAGACTACTTCCTCCCACAGGAGACAGCTTTTAATCCTCAACTTTTACTAGACTTGCCATTTAAGGAAAGATTCATTTACAGCTGTGGCTTTTGGCACAGACAGATGTTCAAAATAAACTATTACATGTACTAAACAGAATTTTAAATCAATTTTTTTCCCCTCTAGCAGCTACTCCTACAAACCTGTTAAGAAAGGGATCAGAACTATTTGTAGTCATTGTTCTCAGTTCCTGAGACATTCCAGGAGATGACACGGGATTTTGAGATCCACCGTCTTGTTCCATTGTTGGAAGCTGGCTACGGAGAGCCAATTCCTAGAACAGGGGGAAGGGGAGAAAGAAAGATCACATTAGGCATTTGAATACACTTTTCAGATACATAAACATATGACATTATAGGTAATCGGTGCTTTTACTCTTTCCAGTTACAAGATTTAGATGAAATTAAGTTTCTGAAGACAAAGCAAGAATTTTTACTGGCCTCAATGATAATGAAAGTTCCACCAGTCAAGCGCAGCATTACGGAGACTTCACTGCAAACGTGTTTATGGATATAAATATCTGTATCTTTACATACATTACTTTTTCTAGTTCACCTCAATATCCTTTTGCTAAGTCTATTCCTAAGATCAAAACAAAAAAAAAATGTTAACACTGCCTATCTGACCCCTAGGATACATCTGTCTAGCTCTGCTGACTTGCATTTTTCCCCCCATTTCTTTTAAGTTCTGATTTAGTCCCTGGTTTCCCTTTTACCTTGCTTATTTCTTTCAGCAAAGTTTAAAGTCTTTCCCTACAAGTTTCCATTCACTCCTCCTGTTTGAGGCATTCATTTTGAAATTTCTGATCGATCATATCAGTGATTTATCCCATACATAAATCTTAAAGCTCTTCAAATCCCTAGCAATTTCTTAGTAAAACGAAGACACTGCACTTCTGAAGTTACACACCTAGATTAGCTATATATTTTTACGCATCTGACTCTGCGCCAACTTGAATCAATCCATTCATAAAGGTTGCCATTACTATTTAATGAAAGTCAGTTTTAACATAAAATACACAAAATTAAAGGTGGGTGGAGATAAGATGCATTTGATGTAATTTCCAGTGCCCCCTCTCTCCCTTTTTAAACAGGTAATCCATGAATTACACATGTGAAAAATACAATAATTTTCTTCAAGGAGCTCTCCTAAAACATCATCAACGGCTCATCAAGTCTGTGCTTTGTTAACGTAGAGACAGGTAGAGAAATTTATTGACTATCTTGTTACCATTATTAGTAGTATGTGATCTCCAGGCTGTGCGTGGGAAGCTAATCTCAGGCAAAAGCAATCTCGTCAGTCTTGACAATACTCAGTATTTCTCACTTGTAAAATGAGAGGTCTTAATCCATTCTGTTACAGCCTGAGGACTACTGTGGACTTTTAATATATAAAAATATTTTTTCTCCAATTCTTCTTCAAAGTGATTTCTTTTTAAAAAAAGTCTAAGGTTATTTTATTTTCCAGCAGATTGTGCCAAATATTGAATGCTTCCCTACCACCTGTTTTTTTTTTCCTTTTCTAATGTGCATATGCTTCACTCCCATTCCTGTTGATTATTATTCTATATATTCCTTTAATACCAAGTTTCATGTCTTGTACTAGAAGGTTTTCTCACTCCAGTTGATTAGACCTTGGCAGAAAGTGTACAAACATACCATTGGTTTTGTGTTTGTCACACCCAATTGCCTACTCCAAGTAAATCCAGTCCTCTGCTCACCACCACTTGGCCACTGTTCTAATAAACAGTAATAATACACCTTCTCCTCATTTTCAGATCACAGGATGTTAGGCACCTTTTAATCATTTCTATAGGCTTATCCATATGATTTTCATTTGTTTATGTAATAAAACCAAGCACAAAGACTATATAGTGAGGTCTTACTTCACAGCTAACTTTATAAACTTCTATCAGTCACATCAGCCTTGATACAAGAAGGTTGATATACAGGGGGGCTCGATTCATTTAAAAAAAAAAAAAAAGTTTTCTTTCCTGAAATGCTTCCCAAATGGTGATCTGAAGAAGGTAGAAGGTCTTAGAGCAGCCATCCCAGAGATGGCTCATGAACTGCTCCCTCACATCACAATCTTTATGCCCTTCCTCTGGAGACTAGAATTCTCCCAAATGTCACCTGAGCCTTCCCTTCTCTGAGAAAATGCCTTCATGTGATGTAGCTACTTTCAACCAATTCTACCTTGCTATTTGTCCAATGAAAAAGGAGGAAAGGAAAACAATAAATAAATTTAAAAAAAAAATCACTTGATTTTGCACCACTGCTTCTAGAATCTTTTCAGCCTTGGGTGCATACCTGCAGTACAGCACACACTCCTTCTCCACTGTGACAGCAGAGCTGCCAATCAGTGAGTGTAGCTCTTAGTCATCTACAACTACCTGGCCATAGCAAGAATGCTCTTTCCTTTTCCCCTTCCCTCTTGCTTTGATCTGTGCATTGCATTTTTATTTCCTTGGGCTGCAGTCCCTGAGTAGGATGAAGAGGAGGCGCCAAAAGCGCCAGCAGCCTGCGGAAGAAGCTTAATCACACACCAGTGTCCCAAAGAGTGATGACAAAGCAAAACCAGCACAGAGTCATTTCCGTACATAAAGCACTAAAATGACATTATATCTCATTGTGTGGTAGGCCTGGTCTTTCCTATCAGCACTGCCTCCTGATGCAATAGTTAAAAAACAACCCCACCAAAAAAAAACAACCAACCAACAAAAAAAAACAACACCCAACCAAACAAAACAAAAGCACACACAAAAAAAAGGGCAAAAACCCAACACCACAAAAAACTAAATCTGAGAGAAAGAAGAGAAATCTATGCAGGTCCCCTTTTCAAGAGCTACTGACACCAGGAAAGAAAAAACCCACAAATTTCTCTTCTGTATCTTAAGAAATAAAGTCATTACAAAAGAACAAGCAATTTGGAAAAATGGGAAAATAACCTTTGTGTTTTCTAAATCCTTAAAGGGGTTGGAGAGATTGAAGTTTCATCAATATATGAACTTAAATAGTATGGTAAAAATTAATGTAGCTCAGACATTAGCCAGCTAGAAAAGAAAAATCACATTTCACTGAAGGCCCACTAAAAAGAGATGTATTAGAACAAGGGAGAGAACTGTATTTTGCCTATTCTTTGGCACATAAAACGTAGTGAAATAAGTATTTTAAATATTAGTACTACTTTTATCCTTGTTTCAACAACAACATGGCTGAAAGTGCAAAACTACAACTACTTTTCACTATAAGTATCATTACTGCTATTTATTCAGGAGGCAGAACTGCAGCACTTCCCCCTAGAACGAATTTTATTCCATTACGCATTCAAGTAATAAATTTATGTCAATCTGGGAGTCTGAAACAGAAAGGAATTACCAAAAAAGACAAGCTTTTCAGAAACAAATACAGAGCAGTTTTTAGTGATTCTGTAAGATAAGGAAAGTTTTCTACAAGCCCCAAAGAGTGTATTAAGACTACTTCTCCTAAAAGGTGCATGCAATGGAAGCTAAAGTTGTGTTGCCTGAAGAACGGTCTTTTTATAAATTTATAAAACTGATTTTCAATTAAAAAAGTTATGTTTTCGATACTCAAAAAAATGTATGGGAGTGTACAAGCCTCTCCCAGCTCCAAACAGAGCAATGTGAACTCTAGGCTTTTAGTTCATGCTTTAAAATATACCCTTTAATAGAAGTACTTAAAGTCTGGAGGCAAAAATAAAACCATGACAAAATCCTGGCTTAGATTTCTACAACTTGATCTCATCTTATTTCTGTAAGTATGTCAAACTTTTTTTTAAGTACCTCTGGGAAAATAAAAGCTTAGCATTCCTATTGTTAACACAAAAACTGAATTTTGGTTATTACATAAAGACCAAAATGATCTGTCATCTCCTTAAGCATAGTAATAGTAACAAGGTCAGCATTGTATAATTTATCTGGCTGACCTGATCCGTTTTTTGTTCATAATTGCATACAGATTAAGTTTTACATGAAGTTGCAGATCATTCACACCATGTCCAAATTAACTTTATAAAACTACTCTTTTCAGCGCATTTTTATCTTCATTATGCTTTTGAGGAAAGGTAAAAGGCTCCCTCGTGTAACTCCCACATCATATTCTTCCTGTATTAAACATATGATATGCTACTCAACTTGAATTGATATATCCTTATAATTGGGGTTTTTTTGGTAAATTTACTTTAAAAGGGCCAACTGTAATATTTCTGCCCCCAAACAGTGCTCAACTGTCAAACGATCCATAGGCTTCACTGAGATGGGAGAGAAGTGTTAGGGGAAAGAGAAGACAGTGACACTTACGGGCAGACTTACAGCACCAGTTATTTCTTCAGACTAAGTATTTACGTTCTTGTTTGAGGGCCACAAAGTTACAGCACACGTACAAAAGAAACAGGGAAAACACATGGACAGATGAAGACAAATGAATTCAGCAATGAGGAGTTATGCAATTAGCGAAGAGTAAGGGGGAAACATAAATCATTCAGTGTTGCAATCGTGAAAACCAGAAAAATTAATTTAAGAGGTGATACTGATAGAGTGATAATTAACTGTATCGTATACACTTGGCAAAGAACTCAATGCTACGCAGAGCATTGTAAGCACAGATAAGGCACCATAAATTGGAATAGACATTTGTAAATAAAGTCAGGTTTCTTGTCTGGTTTTGCAGTCCTTTGCTGTGCCACTGCTTCACACTCCTCTTGCTGTCCATCTGCCCGTGGCTCCAGGACTGCCCCTGCCCAGCCGAGCCGTCCCAGGGCACCAGTAAGGCAGGCAGGTCTCGGCGAGAGCCAGCAGTCACAAAGGCCATGCACAGCTGTATGGCCTCCCTCTACCAATTTTTGTTTGCTTCTAGCAAAAGCTGTTATTCATGGCCATCTCGTACGCAGGTCTACATGGCTCCTATCTTCTGCTGACCGATTGCTTTAGCAGTACTTCTGTGATTAAGTTTTGCAACTGCAAGCAGCACCAGTGACTCCAGGAAACCCATTCCAGTGAGCTACAACTCCTATACAGACACAGTGTGTCCTGAAGCAATTAGGGGCATAAAAAACAGACAACGGCAATGAGTGCAGATCTGATTTACTCTATAGACTTTTAGACAGGGTATTTATCCATAAAGATCTACATTCACAAGCAAGCAATAAAATTATTTTGTTAACTTGTAAAACTTAGGTACTGCAAGTGGAATCAGAGCTTCTGAATTTTCAAGTTACTCATATAATACGAGTATCTTTCCTACTGTGTGACTTCTAGCTATTGAGGCTCAGCATTTCCCACTTAAACCAACAGAGAGTGAGAAACTCAAATCGTACAGCTCTTGCCACACAAAGTTTCACTTAGATCTATGGTTTTCAATAAGGAATGAAGCTATACTATTTCACAAGCTGAAGAACATTTGGAGCACTTAGTTCCCAAGATGGCTGAACAACAGCAATGTAGCTTTTGCAGTAAAACTAGCTGAACTCCACATTTTGTATATTTTGATGGCAGCCAACATACACTTACCCCCTCAAATCCAGCCACACAGGACTCCCTTTCAATAACGCTTGCTCATTTATGTCCAATTACGCTTGCATTTTCTAGGCAGTCTTTAAAGTAGTACCTTAGTGTACTGCTCATCAGAAATACCAAAGACTTAAGTAATAATTAGGTCAAGGAACATCTCCATAATTTCTACAGGACATCCAACTCCAAGCTGAAATTCTTGATGCTTTGACAAAACTTTCCGTTTTATTTAATAGTGTTTAGAAGAAGCAGAGTTTGTTAGTTACGGCAGAGGAAGATGTGTGCCTTGATCTCTTAATCCCTGTGGGTCTACACCTGTAGCCACACCAACGCTTCAGCTACTAGATTATGAAAAAACAATGTTAGACACATCCTGTTCTGCTGCCTTATTATTAAGGCAATCTCTGGCAGACAGCTGACTTAATGTCTTAAACTGCTGCAGTTCAGTTTGCCAGAGCGTGTCTACCAGACCTCTCAGAAGTCATTTTATTACGAAGCAAATATTTTGCTTAGAAAATATCACACAACTCCCCAGCTGCAGTCTTCAGCCCCAGTTTAGGATGGTTCTAGACAGCTGGTAAAGTCTTCTTCTGAATTAATTTCTAAAGTCATGGCACTGCACAGGTGTGCTGCCTTACCTGTAAGCCTGGTGGTACACTATAACAAAGCTCTGTGAAACTGATGCAGAGTAAATGACGGGTACTTGACAGATTATCTGAACTAACCTTTAGCTACCTCAAATACAACTGCTTCCCTAGAAACAGATGCCTATATGGAGGCAACATGCTACAACTTGTTATTACATGCCGAATTTACTGCCACAGACTAAAGAAGTCAGTTCATTAATTACAAAGAGTTTTGGAAGGTAGTCCAGTGAATAAGTAACAGTTTGTTACCTAATGAAGTAAAATATTCATGACAATTGAGATTAAACACATACAAAATTGGTTTCTGCCTACTTGAAATCTTTAAGTTACTTACAATATCGTACACGCTGCTCAGCTCCCTTATCTGTGTGACAGTTCTCCAGTAATATTTTTAATTGATTTTGCAGAGTAAGATATCAGTAAAAATTTCTGGTTTTCACACAAAACAAACATCTAACAGAGAATGTAAGCCACAAGGGACAAAGCAAACCTTAGTATTAGTAAGAAGAGCTATCAAGTGAGTAAAACACAAAAAAAAGGAGGGATACAATACTTACTTCCACTAAAATGAGAAGTTTCAGGTATTATTTGTAACTATTGACTAAAAAAAGTTCAATCAGAAGCAAAAATTTCAAATGGGAAAAAAACTTTGTTGGAAAGATTCTTCACTGAGTCTTAGCTAGCTCTCAAAACTTTTCACATAATGGATCTCTTCAGAATAAGGCATATCACAGCCCGTTTTCCCTACCAAATATCAAGCAATCAGGCAAACTGAAACCGAGGGACACAATACAGCTATAAATTTGTTGCAAGTGACTTGTTATTTTCTTCCTGCATCTTGTAAACGTAATTTTCAAAAACGTTTCTGTATACCAGTGATCATACCTTCACCGGTCAAGAAAGCCATGTTCAAAGACCAAATAGCTGGATTCAGTACCCTCTCTCTGTTTAAAAAACAACAAAAAAACCCAACCAGAACCCAACACCAAGCCACCCCCCCAAACACCCTTGATGAAACCAAGACGAGTAATTTTCTTGTTAATCTAGGTCAGCTTCAGATAATACACAGCGGGATGGGAAGCGAGATTCAAGAGACAACATTGTTTAGGATTCACTAAGGAACTAAAGTAACTATTGCCCGTCATTTCCACTAAGATTTGAACACAAGTACATCTTGTTATTTAAAGACATATTACAGGGAAGAGAAAAAAAAAACCCAAACCCTTAGTTCTCAGTAAAACTTCCAGCTTCACTAACAACATGGAAGTTCAAGAGTACAGAATTCCAGATTGCACTTGTTTTTAATGATGCCTTCCTTACTTTCTAGAAAATGTCACAAATCTGACAGTAACGCAGCTTTGTATTGGTGTACATACAAACTGACTCAAAAAATCTTTTATTGAAAAATAATAGTGTCCTAGGAAATGAATACTTTCCTGGAAACACTGGAAATCTCATCGACTAAGCTGATGAAAAGTGTCAAACACCAGCTAAAATGAACTTTTAAGGAACGATGGGAAACAAACGTTGATAAGAAATAAGTCTGGTGCAACAGGACAGAGAATATGAGAGGTACTTCATAAAATAAGGACAAAAGAACGGAGACAATGAAGAGAGAGAGCACATTCCAGGTATGCAGAACTACCAAGAAAGAACCTATCATGAAGACAGCTCTGTAGTATGCCGATCTTACTAGCAAATACCCTAATATTAGCAGCAAACAAGTAAGAAATGTTCCAGTCCTAGCACAAGAAAGTAGTCTGCACAACATCCAAGAATAACACCATCAGTTCCTCAACATTATTTGCCTCTATCTCTTTCCATCACATACTGGAAGGCAAGAAATCCGTTACCTAACATCTAGCCAATTTTATGATTTATATAAAAGTTGACTGACAGCTACTTAGGTGAGGCATGGTTGACAACCGGATGCTAATTGCAGGAAAATGGAAGGAGAGCTACTGGGGATGGAGAGAAGGTCAAGTCTCCCAATCTCTTACCTAAGACAGGTAGGCATCTTTAAGGTGTTCACAGATAATTGATGATGATGAGCACAAGTAACTGGTCAGATGCTCGGTGTTTTCAAATTCCCTGGTTGTATCAATACCTCTTGTTTACGCACAGTAAATATGGAAGTTATTTGCTTCGAATACCTTTGACTTCAACGTTTTTAGAATTACAATAAAATACATCCTCATTCAAACAAAAAGAGTCTTACAGTACTTGCTACAAAAGATGAAGCTGAGCATTTGTTTAATCTTTCCAGGAGGTATTTAGGTGCTAAGGCCTCCATACATAACACCTTGAGTGTTAGTGTCACTACAAGATACTACAGTATTGGGGCAAAGCGATAAAAACTGGCAAGGACACAGAGTTCGTCCAGTACCAGAAAAACCTGACCAAAGATATCAATACAACCATGGCACTGTATCCAGGTTGTGGACAAAAATGTCAAGAAGGAAGAGGAGGTTGGGCTGGAAGCAGGATGTTGGACTAGACAGTCCCTTTCAACCTTTTTGATTCTGTAATTAAGGAAAGCTCAGAGACCCAGTTGCAAGTAAAGGAACATCTCTCAGGATTTTTATCCGTATAAAAGAGATACTTCATTAGAGGCAAGCTTCAAGAATGCCGTTGTAGTATAATTTCTTTACAAAAGGAAGACTTTGACAATCCTCTAAAATAGACTTAGTCTTCCCAGAATTAAGAGCACAGAACATTTGAAGATTTTATTTTCAGTATTCTTTAAAAGAAGATCTAAAATTTAGCAAGAGCAGCTATTATTCTTCCCCCAAGCACAGCTTTATCATCATGAAAGCAGATAATTCCTCTAAGCTTCATTAATTTTATTCATAAAGGAAAGAAAGGATCTGTCAAAAAGAAAAAGTTCACCAAAGACATTTTCGTTCTTTCTACAGATTTTTCACAGACTCACTAGCTTGACTATGACCTGACAGGATGTACAGAGTGGGACTTCAATCATAGCATCACTGGAGAAGACATACAACATTTGCCTTTATAGTACAAGGCCTCAAGAAGCATTTAGACAACAATTTCCAGAAACCGTACTCTAATCACCTTCTTCCACATGTGGCTGCTCACTGCGTTTCTGAAGCAACACATGAAAACACAGAAAATACATTTAGATGATACAACATGAATAATCTAGTATTACAGAACTTTTAAGTTGACATGATTGCCTACTTTTCTATCCAACAGCTCACTCAAACACAGCTCAACTCATTAGCAAGTACAGACTAATAAAACTGATCCCAGGCAGGTGAGTCTGTTACAAAGCCAGTCTAAATGTAACTGGAATCCTGATTTTTGCATAAATCCTTTCATCAGTTCCCATTCCAAATAAAGCAGAATGACCACTGCGTGTACATGTAATGAACCATCAATAAGGTCCCTTTGTGCTTTTTCAGCTTTTTAGTGTTTTAAGCCAGAATTTCAAGAAGTTCCAAAAATCTGATCCTATTAGGTATGAAACTGATCCCAAAGTTCTCCATTTGCTGCATATTTCTGAGCTGGCAACAGGAAGAAGTTAATATGGAAGAGCAAACAATTGTATGACAGCGCTTCAGGCGTACAAGAATACACTTTTGACATTCAGTAAGAAAAACATCCCTTCTGAATGACCTAATTGTGGCAAAAGATAAGGTGTTTCCAACTGGTGTGGAGGAGCGCGCTTCTCCGTTTATTCCCTTGTATACCAGCAATTCCCAATACATTTTTTTTTATCCTCCTTCATAATAGGATCTAATATTGATCGACGAGATCATTATGCAGTTAATGCTCTGTAAATGAATAAAATGATTACATCTTAATTAGAATGCTTCCATTTTAGAGCTGCACTGATATTACTAAACAAGAAAGTATTTTTCCAGGGTGTCAGTACTGTTTCTAAGGTCCAAGGTTTCTATTTTGAAGATGATCTTCTCAGGAGAACTAGTAACGTACAAATTTTGTGATACTCTTCAGAATGCAATGGTACACCAGTACTCATGGCTTCCAGACACAGGGTACTTTCTTTTATTCTGTTTTTCTTGCCTAGTACACAGTGTTTTTCTTAGAAAAACAAAGTACAATACAAGCCAATATAAATATTGTCTTAAGAACCAGTAGATTAAGAATACTGTTAGCAATAGCAAACAAGAAGCACTCTGAATATATCCATAAATCCACCCTCTCAGAGATTCATTCCATATTCAACTTCTTAAGAGCCTAAAAGAAGTCTGCATTAAACTGTTTATTATGCTTCACATTTTGACCAATTTTCTTTTGGTCTGAGCTTGGGAGGCTTTTCAGAATTGTTGCTTCCTATACAAAAAATGTATTTGTGCAGGAGCCTGTTAAATGGCAAAATGGAATAGTTACATATCATATCCCCATAGCAATTATTTTGTTAGTCTCATCTATTAAATAATTCTGTTACACTGTACATGCTTAAAAATCATAAATATTTCAAGTGACTTTTTATTAACTGATTCCTCCTTTAACGTCATACCTGTTTAAACAAACTGATAAGAACATTCATATGAACAGTACTTAAAATTTTGTCACAAACTACTACCTTAGATATAATGAGAGGTTTGCTTTAAATACACATCTTGATGACATCAGGACTGGAACGGCAGTATCCTCAAGAATGCTAAACAAGAAGGTTGTTTTCAATGCAGAAAACGTGCAATGAATTCCTAATTTGCTTTTAAAAATTGATATAAAGTTGTGGTAATGCAGCACTCTTAAAAACAACGTTAGGGTCGTGACCAGAGAAGTGGTTCAAAAATGTGTACAGTAGAGCTTGGGGTTTTTTGATTGGTGGTGGGGGTTTTTTTGGTTGTTTTTTTTTTTTTTTTCTTTTTTAAAATGCCTTTATATAGCAAAAAGTTCCTCTGCTAGCCTAATTTAATGCTTTCATTTTTCTAATTACGCTGAAACATCAGTTAAGAGCCTACCTGATGTTTTGGAGAATTTGCTGTGCTGGGATTGATATTCCGCAATGCCTAAGAGTAAAAATAAGATGGATAAAAATTACTTTAGCTGCATGGTTTGCTTATGCAGGCTGTCTTATAAACACCATCTTGTAGTATCAAGCCCCCAAGACAGGCCAGATGAGACAGGATAAGGGAGTTAAGAAACTACGAAAATCATGACACAGTGAAACAAAACTCACAGATTTACCAAGGATGCATATTTGACAGATAAGCTTAACGACCAGGGAGAACAACATGAAGGGAACTGGCTGTCACCTGGTCCAAAGTTAGTCACGTTCTCAATGACAACTGAGGCAAGAAGACAATTAGAAGGCCTACCTAGAAGCATGCTAGCACAGGGTAAAATGTTTGGTGGTGGATTAATAGCAAAGCAGGAACAGCAGAAGCCCAGGTGCTTAAGCAGAGAGAAAGTCCTGATGCCACCTTTGCAATGGATTCTTACCTAGAGCACTATAAAAAGTAACGGCTGTAAAGATGACCCATCTTACACCAAGAGATGCTGAAGATTCCTACAAAACAGGCCTTGACTACAAAGGGGATAACGGGAATCAGATTCCAGGACAGAATACTGCAGGTGATGAAGAAAGAGAAAAGCTGTCTTTGAGGACATTAAGATATCATCCTCTACTGATACAAGGCCCATCACCCAAAGTGAAAAGGGAACAGGGTAAGATTTTAGAAGGTTTTCCTCAAAGAAACAATTAGTGCTTTCTCTGACAGCGTCAAAAAACAAGGAATATCATCAGTATCTAGCACAGATGGTAGTAACTCTTAAAACATTCAGATAGAAAAATCAAAGCAGAAGGCTTAAAGTCAAGTGGAAGTCAAGCCCGAATTCAAAATCCAGAGATTCCAATGTCCAGTCCTACGCTTGAACATTTGCTACAGCTACATTCGTAGAGTAGAAAAATACTGAAAGGAATAGCTTGCAGCCTAATTATGAAGTTTGAAATTCTTCAGCATAAGAAAACCACAGGTCCAAAATGCAGCACGAGTGATTCGGTTGTTCCATGCTCCACTCCACTGTTTAACAGACAAGATTTTAGCAACAAGGTGTCTCCTCAATTAAGCTTATACAAACTTTAAAAGTACTTTGAAATCCTACAGACTGTGACAGGTTCTGAAAGTGAAAGACTTTCCTCCACTTAAAAGGGAGAACTAAAGCAGCTGTGGGAACCAACTTCTCATCTTTCTGCATGACTCAGAACTCAATGAATATGAAAGATATCCTCAAGAGGAATATCCAATCAGATCAACAGTGCATGATGTCATCCTAATAGTAAAGAAGCCTGTTCTCTGAGAGTTTTGTTAGGGAGAGGAATGAGGGAGGAAAGCAAAATCCTTCAGTCTCTATGTCAGATGCTTTCACTATCAAGCTGATATTGGTAACAGAATTAATTCACACCTTTTTAGATCTCAAAGCTTTTTGCACAGTCACCGGTCTTTAAGCCTCACTGATACAACGACTTAGCCAAAACAAAACATAACATACAAAAGAAATAGTGGAAGTAGGTGTCTAACCTGTGGCCTCACCTGCCGAAGCAGTTCTTGATGCTTCAGTCTCAGCCTTTCCTTCTCCATCTGTAGCTGCTGAAGTCTCATCTGTTGTTGCTGATTGGAGCTACTCCCACCCATCACACCACCTTGGGGACTCTGAGGAGCCAGAGGGGGTGGCTGTTTCACTGGAGCACTTTGGCTGATTCGTTGATTCATGGCTAAGAAACCAAAACAACAAACATTTAAAAATGAAATTCAAACAAATACATGCCAGGAAAGTATTATCCTTAGAAGGCATGTATTAAAAAATTTATAAAATAAAATTACAAGCCATGACAGTACAAAAAATGAAGCTACACTGATGTTCAGAGTGTGAAACGTATGCTCACGTGTTATTCCTGTGAAATCAATGCAAGTCTCATGTTTAAGAGTACATACTTGTTCTAAAAGCTTCTGAAAACAGTTAAATGCCTAAGTTGGTGACAAATTCAAAAGTGGTAACAAAATATTTCAAGTTTAATTAGAAAGATCTCTCCTTCCTAATAAACTATTCTCAATTTAGACACAAATAATGCAAAATCACTTTTCTTATTCATGTTAAATCTCAGAATCATTAAACTCAAGAACACACAGAATGACAAAACACATTATCCCACTTATATCAAACTACATTTGGTTAAAGGCCACCATTCTTCTCAATGCAGTGCAGATCACGCAACAATCATTCACATCCTTGTCACATCAAGTTTTGAGTGTTACAGACTCCAATTAAGGCATCTTGACACACAAAATCAGCGCTGGTACAGAAGTGGCAGATGAATTATACAGCCAAAAATACTGCCATCATCATAGGAAACATTTTGCCAGTGCTTAGTTTTCTTTTACCCCACAGTAGTATGTGATACATCTACTCCAGGGTGTGGAGAAGAAAGTGTGTCATCTTGTATGCCTAATGCACAGTGAGAAGCCATCTTCCTTTTCCCCATAAAAGCAAGACCTAAGGCAATTTTATAAATATAATGCATGACTGGGATACATTTACTTGACAGGCCTGATTTTTCCCTGACATGAGACCAGTATAGTTGAAGTCAACTGAGGCAGTGGAGTTCCCATAGTGAAACAGAGGGCTGGGAAAAGCTGAATGTATTACAAAGGCACTATTTTCAGGGGCTTTAAGTTTTGGAATTAGCTTTCCTCATCTTGTTGTCTGGAACAGCCTGAATCTGTTAACATGCACAATATGCTGCAGAATGCATTTGCTGAAGCAGTGATGGGACAGTGGTATGGATTTATTTTTTTTCTAGGAATGAGGATTATGGTTTACAGGAACTAAGAGGGAAAAAAAAGGGAGTGAGCTGCTTTTAGGATGACAGGCTGATTTGGTGCAAAGAAAACCATCTGTTGTACTAGTTTGAATTAATGTTTTCATCATATATAGAGGATTCCTGGAACACTAACACTTCTAACCATCATAAGAAAGGAAAATTGTCTCATAAAGAATCTGTATCATCTTTTCTCTGAAAAGCCCTTAAGTCTCCACTGTCTTTTGAGCATTCAACTTAAGGTACAGTAGTGCTTTTCTTCTGTTCCAAGAAAGCCTAAATATATTTATCTCATAACAGTAGTGCAAATGGCTGTTGCTTCACAGCCTTGCTCCCTTTTCTCCTTGCCACAGCTCATCTTTCCATTGAGAGGTAACATATGAAGAAGAAATGCCATATGCTCACTGGAGTGAAAACAGAAAAGAAAAGAAAGTTCAAAACCAGTTACAGACCCAACTCTCTAATCTACCCTTTCAACTATTCCATAGGTCCAGCACAAAGTAAGTGGTCAATAAGGGACAGGTGGGTCACATTTTCATGAGTCAAGTCAAAATAAATGAAGTGACAAATAGCTTGAAGTAATTTGAAATGATCTTTTACGTAGTTACTTGTGAGAGAGCTTCATATATCTGATCACAAATAAGATAAAACTTCCCGTAAAGGTAAGTGAACAGGTGAAATAGGAACAGAAACTGAATGCCAGTACCAAGCAGAAACAACAGAGTGAACACAAAGGGCTGGAGGTTCAACTCCAACCTGCAAGTTCCATCCTGACCCAGCGGGGAAAAAATAGTGGGAAGATGACACTGCTGTGGATTAAAGCTTAAAAATCAAGCAGTTGATCTTATAAAACATCCAGCACCACTTCACCATCAAAACTGAACTTCAGGAAGAAGGTGACCAGGATGAGCCAATCAACCTGCTTTGCCACATGAGCTGTGGTCCCCAGGCCAGCAATAGGAAGAGACAGGACAGCCTGCTCCTCTGCTGAACACACACAGAAGGTTCCTATGCCCCAAGACACCAGAAACTGTTAAGCAAAAGTTTCAACAGCACCAACAGCTGTCCTGCAAGGACAGGAGCAGTGAATTGTAATTACAAGCTCCGGAACCTCCGGTGGGCAATCTCTGCTGGAAGGCTGACAGCAATTAGACTACCGACATTTATCAAATTAGGGTGAAGTTGAAGCTAGAGAGAGCAATGCAAAAGAAAGGCAGCCCACCTAGCAGATCTGGGCAAGCTGGGCACGACACTGCTTGAGCAGGGAATAGATCTCCTCCTTTCTCTCTTTTTACCCAGAAACCTATCAATTCTGGAACCAGGCACATGCATTTTGCTTTTTGTATCTTACCCTCTTTCACCTTAGAAGCAGACAATGAAGGGGTTAGTAGGGGACAACAGAAAACAGCCTTCTCTTGCTATTAGCTAATTCTGCAACTCAAGCAGAAGTCTGTGCTACCCTTCAGAAGTTCCAGGATTCAAATCCTGTTATTAAACACGATGGAAGGTCAATTACAGTGGAAAGTAACGAGGGACAAAGGTTAGAAAATTGCAATCACCTGAAATAAGCACATCTAAGTTAAAAGCAAACTGCCTAGCTTGTAAAAATTAAGTACCCAAAGCTGAAGAATGCCAATTTTCTTTTGGGTAAAAAGACCACCTACACCTATATGGTCTCGTCTCCAATTACATAATCAGGGTTTCGGAGTCCCCGCCTCATGCAGTTCACAGCCAAGTCATGTTACAGATAACCTCATAAGAATCTAACAGTTTCTAACCTTAGTTAAACACTTAAGTGCAATATCACTAACATCCCTTCACAAGTTATGAATTTGTTTTTCCTGCATGCACCATACAAGTATTACTTCCTTAGGTCTCTTTCCCACTAACATGCAGTTTTGGAAATAATTTCCTTCTCATGCCAAGTTTATCATATTTTGTATACCTGTATCTTTCTGACAGCTGCTCGTATTATTCCAGTTCTCTCTGATCCCAGTTTGCTCCATTCTTCACATCTACTGACTTTCCAATTAAAACCGTAAGAAACAAATCACGTTTGTCTGTTGTTTTTCATTTTATTTCCTCATCCTAGATCCCTGAAATGCCTTCTAATGTCCATTTTGAAAGTAATATAAGTGAAGTGTATCTTGAACAGGATTATAATAAGATATTGGCCACTTCAGTGTATACTTAATATTCATCAATAAATATCGGGGGCGGGGGGAATTTAATCATATGATTTTGTAGCTCTTCAGAAACTGCACCTAAAAATCTAGTTTCTAAATTCTTATTTAGATATCCATTAGGAGGATTTTATTATTTCATGAATGCAAGTGCAAAAACTTCAAGTTGACAAGATTTTAAACTGTCCTCAGAACAGACCATGGAGATGTTTTTTGTGTAAGGGAACTCTCTTTAACTGTGAAATTAAACTACAAGTTTGGAGATTAAAAGAAGATACTGCTAACTGAATATTACTGACTTAACAACATGTCCAAGTGAAGAACCATTGGGGAAAAAACAACAATAATAACACTGAATGATTTTTAGCTATCTTGGCTGATTACACAAGTGTGCTATCTTCAAGGGAAACAGAAAGAAGAATGTAATTTTCTATAATTTCCAACTCAATATTTAATGAAAAGAGGGAAAAACACATCTTGTTTCAAGCAACAGGAAAAAACAGAAGGTTCTTAAGGTGGGTGGTTTTTTTGCTGTTGGTTTAGGTTTTTTGTTTGTTTTGGGTTTGGGTTGGTTTGTGGCTTGAGTTTTTTTTTAATTCTCAATTCTCCACTACTTACCAAGGACATGACTGCAGAAATCCGCACTCTAAAGAATACGTTTATCAATGTGATCTCAGATAAGCACATTGTATTTCTTCCACACCTCATGGGTTTGTGATGACCCTGACATGCAGAGCTCTTTTTGAAAGTACTTTGGAATTCAAAGGTAAAGAGCTTCATTTATCTATTAGACTTAGGACTTAGCAGTTTTCTGATGCATCCTGTTCCTTACCTTCCATGGGTATGGAAAGCATTTAAATAAGGGGCTCTGCACCCACACAGTGCAGGCTGCAAAGACCTCACAGGCAGAGAAGGAACAAACAAGTCTTTGTTTCTAGAAGAGGGGGATTTGAGGGGGGAGGAGGAGGAGGGGCAGACAAGTTAAAAAACACGGGCAACTTAAGACAATAAAAAAAAAAAAAAGATCTTGCCGTCCTATAAAATGGCTTAGCTTCACAATCTGCAGAATACAGTCAATTGTAATAACTGCAATATGCTTTTGAGAACACAGAATTAGTGGTCCTCAAATGTTACACATTAATGTTCTACTGTCCAAACTCAACAGCAAAATGCCTGTTCTGTACTGTAGCAGATAATACTTCACAGGTACTGAAAAAAGTTTAGACTGCTGTCTACATTCTTAATGGAGGAAAAAAAGGAGGAAAAAAAAAAAACAAAACCAAACAAACACACCCCCCCAAAAAAACCCACCCCAAAACAAACTGAGAGAGAAACAATTACCAGTCATTGGTGCTAGAGAGAAAAGGCCAGCAGATTGTTAACAAATCAAACATAAAAGGCTAATTCTCTCCCAAGATCCTATGCCAATTTAAATCAGACATCCCAGGGCACTGACGGTTTGCAGTAACACAGTTCCTTTCCCCGTGCAGAATTACATGCAAAGATTGCAGTAGAGCACCCTTAATAATTAATAGACACAGCTGAATGTTTGATATTTTTTCTTTTGTATTTATCATTTCACCATTCAAAACTAAAACTAATTTTAATCTACAAATTTAAAGGTGTATATATTCGAACAAACAACAAAAAAAGCTCAGGATCAGAGCATACTATAATTTACTGTTCTTAATAATAAGAATCAATGTTTTCACTGAGGGAAGTGAAAAAGAGTACTTGCCCCCTTCAGCTTCATTTGGAAACTAGACAGTTTTTGTGCATCATTTTTGGCTATGGCCAGGTTTTTGAATGGTGCTAGTTTGCAGCACTGGAACAAAGACAAAAATCCTCTTTGATTAAATTGAAAAGAGCTGTGAAGAAAAAAAAAATTACCAGCAGGATTTGAAAGAATGAGTCTCGGAAGTAATAAAAACTTGTTCCAAGTGGCTTTTTTAGAGAGGCTTGGTACAACAATTTGTTGTTTAATCAGGATACAAGTCATGTTTCTGGATTACATTCTTTATAATGCATTGCTATATTACTTTAAGGAAATCCCAGTTACAGTTTCATAATGTTGCTGTTATAAAACAACCTAAAAATTAGCACAATAAAATATTCCATTGTTTTCAGTCTCCGATTAACCTGAATCCTGGAGCTTAGAGTAACAGGGAAACCTGAAACAGACTGTTATCCAGGCTCATTTTGCTGTCTTAAGTGTACAAATAAATCTCAGTGTCTCAGTCAGGTAAAAAAAAAAAAAAAAGTCACACACTCCTGAGCTGGACTCTTGGTTAAAACAAGATACATCCAATGAAAACAGTATTACAGAAGCTGTCCAAACTGCAGTTGGATTATTCTGCGTTTATCAATTACTTGTGTTCAAATGAAATTAATATTTTTTTTTGTTCTTCTATCACTACACCACCTGCTAATTAAAACAATATAAAATTCTTCATTTTCTTTGATAAAGCTGCCATTGTTTTGAAGTTTTTCTGTATCCTAAAACGCAGAGGTGCAACAGCTGGATTGATTGACCACCACAAAGACTCAATAGCATCCACAGACTCTTAACACACTGGAAAATAAACTGGAGTAAAATGCTGCTGCAGTTGTTCATGGATCTAACTTTATCCACCCCACAGAAGTCAACAGCAATATTTATAAAGCACCTTCACTCGATGTATGCCGGTTTCAGAAGAACTGAAATATTCTGACCAGCCAGAAAAGCAAATATAAATGAGATTCAGCAGTAACGTGAATAGCTGTAAAAAACTTCTGCTCAGTGCATGCATACAAAACAAAACATTTTCCATTCTTTAAAAAGAAATCAATTTTAATTTTGAAAGTGTAAATAATTTTTAAAGTATTTGACTTTATTTTTAAATCTTCTTACAGAATGGAACTGACAGTGTAAGTATTAGTATTACAGGAGAACTGTGTAGGACACACTGCATAGGACAGATTATGAAAACAAACCTTAACTAATGCCATTTAAGTTTAACATGTATGTATGAAAGACTGAAGACTACAGAAAATGCAGGACTCTGAGCTCATCAAGGCCCCATGTCTGTCCACCAAATATCTGGCAAAATACATTTAATCAAAGCTAGTCCTCATTTTAGACCAAAGTAGAGTCAGCAGAGTCTACGTAAGGGTACCAGCTGCAAACAGTTTCACTGCTTAATCACCGCATAATTCCTGGGTTAATTAGGCCAAAAGACAAGCTTCTGTAATTTCTTATAAAATAACATGGAAATTTTTTTTTTTTTAAATGCAGGTTTATTTCAATTTATTTGAGGGGAATAAACCCTGCGTATATGCATGTGCACATCTGCATTTTTTAATCTGTCATAAGCCCATTAGGAATGATTAAACAAGAATTACAAAATCCAGTAAAAACTACTGTAATAAAAAAAAAGTCAACAGTATACTGTCAAGAAACAGAGCAAAATTGTTTTCTGTATATGAGAAACTGAAATCATGTTTCAATATGATTGAATTCAAGGAGGAAAAAAACAGAGACGCTTCTTTGAATTTTAGATTATATATGATTAGATATAGAGTATATAATTATTGTGTGTATATATTTAGATTACAGATAATGAATGATGTGTTCAAAACAATGTACCTTCAATTTTTAACATAGTATGCTCATTAAAAGAGACATACAAACTGTGGTATTAGAAGGATACGGTGGAAAAAATGGCCCGATTAGGAGTGCAATTTTCTTCCACTGTCACAGCTGTTCTAGCACAACACTGGAAGTACGCATTATTTTTACTGGCATAAAGACACCATTACCAACAAATCTCCTTTCTCAAACAGAATTAAGTTATTCTGAAAACAAAACAAAACCCAAACCAGGTATAAACCAGGTATAAACTTACATAAACTTACTGCCCTGACAAATCCTTAATAAAAGTGGGGGGTTTTCCCCATTTTTATTACTATACACATATTCTACATAAAGTAAATAACTGCATTCTTACACAATACTTGTGGACAGATTAAACAATTTTTTCAGTGAACTCTGTTCAGTAAAGAGCTCTAAATAAATCCTGCTTTCAAACAAAACAAGATTTCACTTTCTGGTATGATGATGAACAACTAATAAGCATTTATTGTCACCACCATAAGGGCAGCATCCCCTATTACAAAGGGATGCTTACCAGTGAAATTTCACCTGCCTCTGCAGATTTGCAACGAGCTCACTTTGACCCAAGTCGCTAGTTCACTGAAAACTGATGCTGCTCCATCTGTACCCATTCTCTGACACACATACCAAAATACAGAAGTCTTTTCCCCATCCTGAGTGATCTCCTGAAACTGTTCTTCCGGAAAAACAGAGACAGGGAAGTGAAAAATCTAATACCAATAGACCTTACACATGAGTCAAATCCACTTTTGTTTTAGAGAGCATGCAAAGAGGATATGCCATTGCATTTGCGCATAAAAACCTACCGTGGCTCATGCTCTGCTTTTATGCAAAAATGGAAGGCAGATCTGGAACTTAAAAAAATCTGAAATGCCACTGTGACCAGTCATAAGGGCTGGGCGTTTTTTTGACCAGACAAAAGAAAGTTTTCCAGTCCAGGGTTCTAGTTCTTTCTTGTCCACAAATCTACCTCTGGCAAGGCTCCTACAAACTAATTTGAAGAAACACATATTAAACAAAGTGCTAGACAGGTAAGGAATAAGAAGACAACACTATGGAATACTTCCTTTTAATTTCCGATACTTAAAAATTAGTAGATGCTCTGTAGTTTAATTTTAAGTGCATTTCAAGTTTGTTGTGTAGTTGGTTGGTTGGGTTTTTTAAATGAAAACGATAAATACATGTTTCAATTAAATCTACAGATGCATTTTACTTCAGTATTTCTGAACGAGGCCTTGTCATTGTTTCAAAGGTGTAATGTTCTTACATTGCAAGAAAAGGAAGCAGAAAATCCTGATGTGTATTCTCTATACTCCTATATTTAACATCACTTTTGTTCCTTTTCCTACTTGTGTAGTTCAAGCAGCTACAGTACACAGAGCCCCTATGGCACTTTCCGTAACAATATTAAACACTGTCCTGCCTTGCCTTCCCCCTAATCCAAGATTCATACAGAACTTCAAAAAACATTAACATAACCTCTAAATTTGAGTGATGAAAATAAAGTCGTGGCAATGATTTCAATCTGAAGTCACACCTTTTGCTTCATACCCCATATGGCAGCTCCAACATTTGATAGAACAGAAGGAAAAAGACTGGGCGTGTGTAACACTGGTATGATCACTAGTAACAACCTATAAAACTGAAGTCTGGAATAAAATAACAAGAAAACTGAAACAGGATCTTATTTTACTCCAATTCCTGCAGACAGACTTGTCTGACTACTCTAATGGAGTACTACTGTTTAAACACAAGACTTACATTAACCCAAATAGAGACACAGAAGTCAACTGCCAGTTTCCCATATTTTCCCACTTCAAGTTCACCATCCTACCTTTGAATTTAACAAATTAAGTATCTTCTAAAGGCAAAGTATTTTCAGTTGCATTTCAAAAAACAGTCCTATCATCTGCAAACTGAAATACCGTTAAAGGGATTTCAACTGTTATTTGATACAAAAGCCAATTCTTGGAAACTTGTAGCAATAAAGTTGAACTATTCCAAACTTCAACTGGTTCTAGGAAATTTAATTTTACAGAAAAAGCAGATGTTGTTCTACTTCACCAACTCCAGCCACTCAGAATGTATAGCTGACCTGCTTCTTACCCAGACATTGTCTGATTATCAAGAAAAGATATTAAGTGATCTGGAAGGCTTAAGAAAAACGTTAGGATCTGTGAAGAAGGCCCAATGGACAATAGCAGAAGCTAGTAAAAGACAAAACAGTCCAAAACACAACCTCAACCTGACAGTCCAATTATCTTAAAGACATAAAATTCTTTAAAAAAAAAAAAAAAAAAAAAGATAATTTGAAGCCCCTTACTACAAGGCCTGCAAAGGCACTGAGAAGGTAGGACAGCATGTTTGTACCAGATGCTTCACTAGACAAAGAATCCTGCTGACCCAGCCCTAAGGACCCCCCCCTCCCATCTCCATTTCTTTGATTCCGTGTCATCTTTTATGATTGTCCGTGCTTGGCATAAGAAGACTTTCATACTTAGTTCTTCCCTAGATTTTAAAGTTTGTAATTCTCCTAATGCAAAACTGTTCTCAAGTCAAATACGTAGACGATCAACATCGGAGCCACAACAAGACTTCACTGCCATTTAAGTGGTATAGCTGAAGACCTCAAGCCCACTTCAAAGATGTTAGATCTGAGTCTTGGAACAAAGTTCTTATCTTCAACTTGGAGCACTCAGGTTTTACACCCAGCCTACTCCACAGCAGGGTATTCTGACAGGGACTCTTATCTGATGCATTAGTCTTAAAAGCCTGCTCCAAGAAAGAATCCATTTTAACTGCATCCTTTTATTTTCTGTTTAAAAGCATGAATGCAATACCCAAATTCCCCTTACCAAGTAAGTCAGTAGGTGTGTCCGCCTAAAACAATTTCTTCAAACTGATTCTCCTGCCTCTCTCTTTTCTAGCCACATGAATGGAAAATTCCCAGTACTACTTAAGAAAAAAAAAAAAAAAAAAGAAAAAAAGAAAGAGGTATATGCACACCTACAAGAGAAAAAAAAGATGCACACAAAGCTTCCATCTGATGAGGAACATACAGAGACATAAGGGCTGTCTCCCTGGAAGCCGGGAATTCAGAAGCAATAAGGGCAAAGGCTCTTCAAACCTTCTGTTTCTAAATACTGGAACAGAAGAGTATGTTTGCACATACCATTCAACAGCTTTATTGTTTTCAATGGTTCTTCAGATTGGTGAAAGTGGAAGTAGCAAGGAAGAAATGAATTTCTCCTTCATTTTCAATCAACATTAGTATCGCTATAATAATCAAAAGCTTCAACATTACAAAGATGAAGTTAACTAGGATTGCTTCTAAAAGTGTTAGTAGTCAAAAATAGTGAAAACCAAGCCCTTACATTAAAACACAGTGATAGAAAGGAGTATGGTGATCCTTAGGGGGAAAAAAACCCAACAGGATTTTCAACCTATATTAAGCACAGAAAGGTAAACTTCTGAGTCATTCACATGCTATTTAGGGTCACAGCACATATTTGTTGAGGATCTCCACATGATAATAAATGCAAGGCTCAGTAAGTTAGCTCTGTCAAACAGATTTTTTTCTTCTTTACTGGAGTGACTTAAGGAGGTCACAAGTGCGAAAGCAACAGGAATAAGATTTTTGTATTTTCTTGGCTCAAATGATAAAAACATAAACCACAATACAATGCGTACAACTTAAGATTTCAAGGAAAACTCCTTCAAGCTCAACAGCAGCTAGCAGCTTGTCTCTATTTGCCGTCACTCTAGATCAGAAGAGCCCACATGCTTTTTTTTTCCCTTTCCTGCCCCTTTCAGTTACACTTGAGCTCTTTGACTGAAAAGGTCTGGAACAGATTAAAAGTCCGACCACAAAATAAAGAGCCTTGGCATGTACTCAAGCCTGTCTGGGATACACATACACAGTGGGCCCAAAAAGGGAAGCTATGCAGCAAGAAACCCTTATGCAGTCTTTTGGACATTTCTAACTTCTTTCAGTTTAACTGCACAGCCTTAACATTTGATGGAGTTTCAGTGTGCACAAGACAAGTAGCTTTTGCCCTTACAGTTAGACCATGCTATCTGCAGGAGTACAAAATAGTTCCAAGAAACAAGATTCATCTTACGACCTGTCAATTAAAGCCTTTTCCACACTTCTTTTTAATTCCAGCTCATCGTTGGAAACTATAAAGTAATACAAAGAAAAGCAAAATACATACCCTGCAAGATTACTTAAGTAAATATAATTGGCCTGCCTCTTAACTGCAAAAGGCAACACTGATTTTCAAAATGACTGCTTCCTTTTCAGCCTTATTCACATATTAAGTAATTGTAAAGTTGCAAATTACCCACACACTCCTCTTGCAACACGCAAACAGGTCTGCAACTCTGGCTGGTGTTAAAAGTCAGCACGGACATTTGCCAAAACTGACAACCTTCAATATACGCCCCACCTTTGGGCTGAAGTTGCACAGTGGTTCAACCTGTCTACAAACTGGTGAGCAGTTTATAAACAAAGTGTGACAACCTGGTGTTCTCCACAAGAGCAAGCGGATGTTTAAAGTAAGCACTCAAGCCTACAAAACAAAAATGCTGAAATTTCCAACAGCCATTTCAGAAAAACAAAACAGAACAGCGACTGTTAAGTTTTGCAGCTCTGTGTTTATATGGCATTCATGGAGTTAATGCCTCTCCCAAAAGGGGCCCACAGTTGTTGTTAGGTCAACCCCTGTAAAGCTTCAAAGGCTTTGTATCCCCTCAGCCTGACCTACTCAGTGATCTGCACACTGTTTTCATTTAGTTGCACCGAGTCCAAAACTAAAGCCTGAAAAACCACAATGATCTCTTCTTTTTTTTTTTTCCCCCTACTGTTTTTTCCATGGCTCTGGAAAAATAACTAAAATCCAAAAGAGTTGAAAATAGTAAGTTATTAGGGAAACAAATCAAGGCCAAATCAATACAGCTAATAAAGCTTACACACACAGGTCATGGCTTTATACAAAAACTAAAGTTGTAATACCTCCTTAAATACAACAGAACAATCACTTGGACAACCTAAGAAACTAGTTTAGAGTCTCTTAATATTATATGCTATTGCTATTCATAGTCATCAGTGCCATTATTTTATTGAAATGTTTGCAGCTCTGCTTTTCATAGATTGAAAACATTACAAAACATGAGATATCAGTTCTATTTTGTTAAATTTTTACATCTAGACCTTGTGATCACTAACTTAAGTTACTATTTCTATTTCCAATATTACATAGTCTTTACCCCACAAAGAGGTTATTAAAATAGAAACAACAAAACTAGTAATTTATCTCCATATTGTTTAAAACCGAAAGTTTTGTCATGATCATCACTGTGACAAGCTGGAATTATAAGCTGGTATATGTTTCAAGTGTATTTAAACAGCATAAATTATTATTTGGCAATGCCCTCTTTAGGATAGAGCAAAGGAAAGTAAATATTTGTTTGGGAATTAAAAGATTCTTCTGTGGTAAAGTTTTGCAGTTTTAAAGGGAAGAGTGAGCTTGGTTGAAACTGTCTCTAGGTTTCTGAATGCCACCAATTTTGGAAACTGTATGGATTATATGGCAAAATCCCAACCCCTAGCATTAGAAACTTTGGTGACATACACTCCTACAGGATATATGCTATTCCTTTTTATCTGTGGGGTCTTTTTAATATATAATGATTTAAATAAGGTCTCTATAATTCAAATTAAAATATATTTTAATCATACTATAAAAAGTTTTCAAAATATGCCTGCAAAATTAAAGCTGAGTGAACTGAAGCGAATCAAAAATTCTGAAGTGAGATGAACTTTTACCAAAGCGTGGGTCAAGCCTTGGGTCTAGCCAAGATGTGGTCTTGTTCTTATGGTTTATGTAGTAAATTTCTCCATCCTGGGTCATAGCTTGTTCCCATCCATCGGGGAGGGGGCCTGCAATATAGAAGGAAGGAGTTGATGGCGGGCTCTTGTTTGCTCCAGCTGAAATTGATCTAAAAAAAATTCCAA
The DNA here is from genome assembly GCA_008711295.1 of Anarhynchus alexandrinus. NCBI lineage: Eukaryota > Metazoa > Chordata > Aves > Charadriiformes > Charadriidae > Anarhynchus > Anarhynchus alexandrinus. Next base: position 723,643 of record VUYV01000288.1, on the reverse strand, counting down.
CATTTTACATATATAACAGTACATGAAACAGAAGAGTTTCAAGCTCATGTCTAACATTTCTGGGATAAGGGCAAAGAAATGGTGGGTGGAAAATAAAAGAACAGAAAGCACTTCTATATTATTTTGATTTAGGATTTGGAGTTTAATTTTGTAACTTGTTTGCATCCTTTCATATGCTTTTGACACTTCCTTTTGCTTATAGCATTATAGTACAAAACCAGCAATAAGTCAAGCCTGCCAGAATGAAACCAGCATGAGCACCAGGAAAAAGAATAAGCATAGAGATGTTCTGCCTTTCATAGGAACATCTAACATTATGGCCCAGCAGCAGCAACAAGGTAACACTGATGTGGTCCTGAAATATTCCTCTATCTTTCACAAACAATTAAAAAAGTATCAAAACTCATTTTCCCTTTCCCTCATACCACAGCTTTCTGTGAAAGCGTTAAAGGCTTCAGCAAGCAAAAACACAAACCTGAAGAACAGGCAGCAAACAAGCAATGAAAAAGTAAAGGTAAGAAAACACCAGCAGCAGACATAGACACAGGGCTACAAACAGCAGTGCTACGCCTCTACGAGCAGGAAGACACAGGCAGGGAAACCTACTTTTAGGAAATGGTAAAGGGAGGTAGGTGATGGTGTTCTGGAGTCCAGAGCTAATGTCTGAACAAAGAGTCTTGAGGTGCATTTCCCTTGTGTTCCAAACAGCAGTTTTTGAGAAAACCACCTTTCATTACTATACAGTTCATAAACCACTCATTCCCATCTCTATATGATGATGTACGTTCATCTGTATTTTGCTTATTCTGAAAACTATTCTTCAAGTTAAATTCATCTGATCTTACCTGTCAGGTGCTTTACAAATCTATGTTTTTGAATTCTTACACTCACACAGATATGGACTTCTAAAACTATCTAAATCAGATGTAGGAAGATCTTGCCTGTATTTCTTTAGATTTAAGTACAATCCTAAAATGATATGGCAGAAGATCCACTGCAAATGTTAAGAATGTAAAAGAAATTAGAACAAGATCTGCTGCAGGAAACCATCATATTTCAACCTCTTCCTCAGCATAATATAGTACTACTCTAGCAAAAGCCATTTGGCTGTTAGACTTTGACTAACAGATCATTCTGTATTGTGTAAGATACATTAAGTATTCACAAACATCATAATTTCACACATGAGATTCAGATATACACACAAAAGAGAGTGTGTGTGTGTATCTGATAAATGCCTAAAGCACCTACTATGCCCACGTTCAAAGTACATTAGCTCTTTGCCTGTCATTTTGTCCTGAAGTCACACTCCTGTTGAGGAACTAATTGTCTAAAGCTGGTGGTGGGAGGGGGGAAGAGGAGAAGGATAGATTTGTTTGCTTAATCTCAAAACATGTTCTTGGAGAAATGTCAAAAAGTAAAATAATCATTCAATTGCATTCCAGTAATATCCCAAGGCATAACCAAGACAAGAATTTGTCTTTGAAGATCCCCTACAAACTACATTTCTAATTTAAACTCTTTCATTTTGGCTCAGAAAACTATGCTTTTCTCTAGCAAACTCACTACTCCACCATAAGAGCTACAGGTTTTAGAGTAAGGAAAAACAGTGATCTAACCATTGGACATTTCCTTCCCATCCTTAATGCTCACAAGCTTTAACAGCCACATACAAGTAACAAGAGTACCTCAGCTTTTATCAGAGGCTAGTAAACAGAACAGGCAAGAACGAGTGACAACACTGCAAAACATTCATACATCCCAACATATCCACGGTGTAACGGGACTTGAATGCAGAATTGAAAGCTCAAGTGCAAAGAACCCTGTACTTCGTTACCATACCCAAATACCAGCCAGCTAATCAGTGAGATGCGGTTTTATAAAACTGGGGCACAGAAGCACGTGACATGCCCTACATCATCCAAGCACAGAATCCAATGAAGAACCAAAAAATGTTCCTTGACTGCTAAGCCAACACCCTAGCCATGTGGGCAGACCTTCTCGCTACCATTCTCCTCAGGGTGCTTCTAAGCCACACTTCCCTCGGAGATGAAACTCAGCAAGAAATTCTCTTTTGAACTGCAAAGCCAAAAAACCCAGCTGGGTCTAGGAAAAACAAAATTAGCCTTGGGGTGTCAGTCCTGCTGAACATGGAGTAAAAAGTGTATACTGGTCCAGCATGTTCCTTTGCAGTAAATAAGAATAAAATGCCTTTGAAGCAGGATGCCAGGAGCTCATCAGTCCACCTACCTGGTGGAAGAATACCGCTTATTAGAGTCAGTGATCTGATGAGTACTAGCTTACTAGAGACAAACCTGGGCAAGGTTCCCTTTCTAAATCAAATACACAGCTGTGGACAGGACAGGAAAGGTCTGTCTGCTCACCTTGCTCATTGTAGCAAGTCTTCCTCGCTAAGTGCCATCAATGGCTGCAGAAACAGAACTTTTCTCTCTAGAAGCTTTTGGCATTAATCATGACGTTGCTTTCTTTCTTGGCCAGCAAACTGCTCTTGTGTTTCTACTGTCAACCCTACGTGTTGAAATGGTAGTTCAAAAATTGATTAGTACTGCTTTCTGTAATGCCTATTTGGTTTTGTGAGCAGTTGTGAAACCAAAAGACTATCAAGTCTGATTTCGTAACTGGCTGTCTGACAAGCTCTGTATTAGAGGCAAGTAACAGAGGAAAAATGGAAAAATATGGTGAAGAATAGCAGACACATTTACTCAAGAGCATCTAGGAAAATTCCTGTGCAATCACATGTCCCTTTCCAACCCCCAAAAGGCTCAATAGGAACAGAATTCCCAGCGTTAGCTTATGTTTTTAAGTGACTTAAGTTACAAAAGCTCTATATTGCTGCTATTCAGGCCTTCCCACCAAAATTTCCATAGTTACTGTAGCCCATGTTATACAAAACCAGCCATGCTGGGTCTAACCAAAAGTCCATTTAGTGCAGGCACCTAGCCTGGGGTGACAGACAGATCTTATTGCCGAAAGCAGCCCATTTGGTGACTGTCACACTCTATAAACTTTTAAACAAAGCACTGAATACAATACACATAGACCCAAAAATCCTAGTAGTTATGTAGAGTCAGGTGATTTCTTGAGCTAGATTCTGTTTACTTATTAGGTCCCAAAGGATCTCTCTCTTAAGTAGTTTTCCAGTCTTCCCTTGAACCTTTGTAAACATTTAGCACCAACAAAATCCCTGTGGCATGGTCTCCTACTAGTTCTGTTTGATGCCTCCTAGGTCAATTGAATACAATCAAAACCATAAGCTTAAAATTCTATGAAATTATTTGCACAGGGAGACAACCCTTCTAGGGAACTCATAATTTACTGTGGAACTTTTAAAGACAAGGTTATCCAAAAATTAGGTTCCAATTTCCAAATGTAAGCCATCCTTACAGAGCTACTGATAAGGCATACCTCTCTACTAAATATTTATATAATGCTGTAACTTAACGTAAATACATGTAATTTTAAAGGTCTGTGTGCATGTGTGTGTTTCGTTCATGTCTCCATTTTTTATGAGTTTTTACTTTCTCAATATACCATTTCTGCCATGAAACAGAGTCTTGAATGCAAAGCAGAGCTTGCTGCTGGCAGATAGAAAGCAACAGGAAGAGTAACAACAGAAAAAAAAAGTAGTACAGATTCAAGCTATGCTGGGAAACAAGGTAAATCTTGCAAGTCCCTATAGTTTCTGATATTTAATTGTAAAATAAATGCAAATAAAGCTGTATTTTATCACAAGGTTAATGCATATTAGAGAGCATCTGTATCTATGTAAGTATTATAAGAATATGCATGGACAACCTAGGAACTGGAACACCTATATTCAACAGGAGGAATCACCTTACCTAATACAAACACTGATCTCCAAAAACCTTCCTCATCTTTCTCTGTGAAAGATGAAATTTTCCCCTTCAATCACTGTCACTGTGATTTCAAAACTTTTCAAAATTATATCAGTCTACAAGATTTACCTGAAGTCCACCTTTACTCTGTTGAATCAGTAAAACTTCCAAAAAGACACCATAAAAAAGGGGCAATTTTGGAGATGCAGAAAGACACAAACACTACTGTCATGCAGACACTTACAAACTCCAGTTTCACAACAGATCATATGTAGTGTTAACTGTACGCAAAGTAGAATTTGTAGTATGACTAGTTACATAGAAGAGAAATCTGCAACTGAAGTAAGCAAGAATCTAACAGAAGAGATAGAACTTGTTTTAATTATTGGCACATCCCCCCCTACCCTCCCGCCCTGCAAAGGGGGAAAAAAACCCTCAAGAGTTAGAAATTCAAGTGTCCATTTTCCTACCAACCTTTAACATGGCACTGCAGCCTTACCCTAAGAGGCAACAGAATTACAGTAGGTCTACAGACTTTCACCAGGAAGCCCAATTCAAAACTGCAATGTAAGAGGGAAGACGAAGGAGGACAAAGACAGGTAATCTGCTCCAGAGCTAATTATCTAATGCCTATGCGCAAGCAGAAGAGGCTGAAGTAAGCAGTGCGGTCAAGCGTGATTCAGGAGGTAAAAAAAGTATACAAATACAATTATTATCCCATCTCTGTTATATCAACTGTAATTGCATAAGAAACAGGCATTGTTTACTTTCACATTTACAACTTTATCTCAAGAAGAAATGCATAGGACAGGCTCCTCAGAAGAACAACGTACTGTGGTTTTTGGTGTTTGTGGGTTTTTTTTGTTTGGTTGGATTTTTTGTTTGTTTTGTTTTATTTTTAAAGAAAAAAAGACAGGAGAACATAGTTTTTCCTGTAACACCTTTAGGGAAAAAATGGTTAGAAACACACACAAAACAGTCAAGACTAATTTTTATATACAAGTTGTGTATTTAGAAATTGTTTTCTTTCCATTATTGATGTGAAGATGCAATCCTATTTCACAGAAGATTAACCAACAAATGTCATCCAAAGAGCACTGTGTTTCTCTGCATACGTACAGCCCAAGCCATTTTAGTTGATTACATGTAGCAAGCTAAGTTCAGCAAGACTGAGACCAAAAAAAAAAAAAATCAAAAAATCCTCACTTTTCCCATTCTGATGCCCTCCTGTAAAGGATGTATGCTAACACTCAAAATAGCTCATTCACAAAATCATGCTGGGAACAGATGAAGACGGTTCAGATGCCTGTTAGTTTCCTTCATGAAACATAACTTGCATGAAGATACCTGGATTCTCATCCAGCCTTAGCTGCCCCAAGAGGTGGGATTTCTTAAGAAAAACAACCTAAAAATCTCAACCTCATGCTAAACTACATCTTCCCTGTTTTTATTTTAAACACTCTCTTGACTTTCCTTCACCCTTACCGCACCTTCTAGTTTTGCTTTCTTCCCGTTTTCCCTGAGCTCCACTTATACTATCTATCCAGAAATGACAACAGGTTTATCTTCAGTAAGAGACAGCTTTCTGAGTTCTGTTCTCTCTCTCCCTCTTCAGTCTGTTTTCGTGTTCTTCATTCTACATAATGGCTAGAATTTTAATTCTGGGTAAACGGCTAAAGCTTCTAATGGCTTTCAGGACAGCTCCTAAAATCTCCTGTCTTAGGTTTTACCACAGCAACTTTACTCACAAGCTCCGATGGCAGTCTGTAATTAAATGTACTAAAACTTGGACAGCAACTTCTGATAAAGGGCTACAATTACTAAGAACTATACAAGGATGAACAGTACAGAAAGGAAAACATTCTCCCCTGTGACATTTTGGACTTTTTTTTGCAAGTCACTGACCTCCAGCTGTCACAATACTCGCACTTGGTTTTTCCCAATATCTGTCATGAAAGGCTCTCAAAGAACAAGGGCATGTTTTATTGCCAGCAATATTTCATAACAGGAAACTTCTGTCTTAAAGGTCTCAACTTTATTTCCCAGTTCTTGGGGATGAATATCCAAATTAGAACATTAAGTTGTCTTATATTTATGACATTAGCATTCAGATTTAAGTTCCACTGTGCTGAAGTGGTACATAGTTACTTGATTTTTCCATTTCTCTCATTCTTTATGAGGCCACCAAGGAAGCATAAGTTACCATGAACTCAGAACCTGATATAAGAGACTTTAACAAAACCAAATATACAGTCATAATTTAAAGTTAGTACATCAAGATTAGCCAAATCAGGTATCAGAAACAGAATCATATCCAAAACTGCAGGTTCAGTATTATTTAATTCAAAACAGCCTTTTGTTAAATGCAAGTAAGTTAAGAGTAAGCATGTGCATCCAAAGAGCCAGTTCCATCATACTATCTCAACTAATTTAAGCTTAAAAAGTAACGCCACATAAACACATAACTCAATATACACAGAAGTTCTGATTTCTTCATGCACTTTGTCGAGTTCAGAGCAGTGGGAAAAAAAAATTTACAAGATTTTCAGTTCATATTCAATACAGTGTCATCCGTGAAATTATTATAAATAAATGTTCAATGAACTTGTATTCAAATAAGTGCTTTCTCAAGTCACAAACAAGACAACCCACTTAAATGTCTCAACTCTCCCTTACTGCATGAGCAACAATATCTATGCAGGATCACTTGCTCACACACTTACAGCAATTACATGTAAATTCTTGGTTTTCTTTTAAAAATAATCCTAATGTACTGATTGCTAGATTCTCTTTTAGATTTTTACCGCTTACGACTAACCAGTTTAATTTTTTTGCTAAGGACCCTTTATTTCTTTCTAAGTACATAAAATGAATCCTACTTCACTATCAATATTTTTTCCTGTTAAGTCTTGGTACAACAGAAGGTTTGAGGGGTTATCTTAAACCAGAATTTATGTCAATATTCAAACAGCAAGCATCTAGTTTTAGCATGAATAAGATAAGCCAAAATGCAAGACAGACCAAGGGAATTCTTTCCTTTCTCCTATTCCCTGTTCTTCACAAGTGTCCCTGCAAAATCATGCCATCTCTTTTGCTGCAGGTTTCCTGGGATATATTTATAGAAAAAATAATCACAGATACTATATTTTCACATCAGAGCCTGAGACCTTAATTGCTCTGAGCTGTGACTTCCTGAACTCAAACAGGACTCTAATTTGTTTCAGGATAATCCAACCTCCTGCTCAAGCCAGCAAAAAGTTTGATTAACTTCCCCTCTAATACTCCATCATGAACAGCAGAGTTTGGTCATGCTTGTTAATCTTTTGGTATTGTCTGCAGCATATGAATTGTAGCATCAAGCAAAGCTGTCTAAACGGACAACAAAAAGCAGCACCAGAGAATAACCTTTGTGAAATACAGGAACAGCAGACAAACACAAAATACAATCAGACTGTGAGAAAATAAATAAAACATGAACCTCAGTGACAGACAGAAGGTGACAAAGCATAGGGAAGAGCACAGCAGTCAAACTAGCACGGCACCAAATTTATTTGCTTGCTCTCTGCACCATCAGGACAAGAGAGCTCTGAAAGCATACATAAGACTCTACAGCAAGAACAAGCACACTTTACTGCTGTCTAGTGACGGACCCCCCCAGACTAGCTGAAAAACAATTTTATATTCCAGGAAAAGATACCAGTCTTCCTCAGCTGGAGGAATAATCATCATGATACAGGATTTTGGAAAGGATAGGAAAATAAGAGGAAGGCCAAAGTATCTCTGCTTCCAAACAAGATTTTCTAGGTGTTTGCTTTATTCCTTTAGGGAAGACAGAAAAAATGAGATGTTTGTAACAAATGTAGGAAATGTAAATGAATGGGAGTATACCAAGTCTAATAAGCGAGCAAGAGGACGCAGAAGAACACTGCAGAATCCCAACAGCTTTAATGTAAATCAACAATAATTTCATGGAAATTCTGGCCTTCATCAATTTAACAACATTTTCAGTCAGAAGAAATTAGACAAAAATTATGCTTCTTTAAATGTTTGCATCATCCATTTGGAAAAAAAAAAAAACCAAACCACACAAACCAAATAACTACAGGATACTTTCTGCTGACATCATAAATATTATACAAATTCTCTTACCTCAAGGATCAACCTCTTGCTTGATGCATCAGGCATCAACAAATTTAAAGTTTAAAACCAGGGTAACTAGAAGGACATTTTTGAGATTTGGACTCCCTCCCCTCCAATTAAAATAGCTAGTGGTATCTTCATTTGTATGATCTTTTTCATAAATCCAAATGTTGCTTACCTGATGCCGAGTTCATGATGTTCTGCTGCACGGAAGGACTGGTGGGAGCTGTAACATTCATCTGGGAAAGCATGGCCTTCCTAGGATCTTGCCATGTTGTTGTTTGATCAATGTGACTATGACAAAAAAGAAAGCGGGAGTTAGGACAGTCATGCATTCACAACAATGACCTGCTAGCACAGAAAGTTTAACAAAAGCTTAAGCCTGCCAACAACAGCCACATTCAAAACCAAGCAAGAACTGTTTGGATTGTTACCAGCACCACTGGTAACAGCCAGATCCTGAAACCCTTACTCCAGCCACCACCAAGAAACAGCTGTAGTGATCAGAGCTAGAGCAACGGTGAGATAAGGCTCAACATGAGTATCATCATCTAGACTGTTGTACCATAACTAGATGTCATACCCTTTAACTAAACATTCCCTTCCTTTTCTCGTTGATTAGTTACTTGTCGTTTTTAAATGTGACTTCAGAGTCTTTCAAACCAAGCCAGTTATGTCTGGAATCTCAAGCACTGTCCAGTAACTTGGCATGATGAGTTCATATCCAGTGCCTGGGGAATTGTAATGAACTGGCTAGTGAGTAATCATCAGAGTTCCCAAACTTTCTGTGCACAGACCACATCCTCAGATTATTTGATGGATTACTCCCCTCACCACTGACAACTGAACAATCTCTCTGTGGTAATTTAAGTAACCAGTCACACTAGAACAGTAATATAAAAGTGATGTGCAGCTGCCTTTCAACTTCATGTGAGAAGATGAGGACAGCTGAACTGTCAGTAACTCAAGTAGCCCTCTGTGGAACCTAATTACAAAACTTTAGGAGCTTAGATTTATCCATTTTGTAAAAACTGGAAAGTACATTCAGCACTGTCATTCACAAAAATATTCAATTCAATGAAAATACAAAAGTGTAATGAATCATTACTTCACCTTCTGAGTATGTGATTAGCATGTTTTGCTAATGAATAACAAATGCAGGCTATTCATAACAAGCATCAATGTTATCTTGATGCCATTAAGCAACATTGCTCCAAGAAGTACATGTGGACAAAAATAAAACTACTAATACACACCAAGCTTTGACAACAAAGTTTGTTATCGATTCATTTGGAGCTGGTATCAATTAAAACTCATAATTAAATAGTATTGTTATCAATTAGAATCCAATGCATCAACTCGGTACCATTCTTTCCTTACATTAATAATTCCTAAATTTACATTTTTGTGGATTACATGGAAAGCCCTTTTTCATTTACTTCAGCAAAAACACAACATTTAAAGCTGCAATACAAATTCTACTGGTGATCTCAGTTCAAAACTAGGTAGTCCAACTCTTACCTCTGCTTTGTATCCAGGTCTTGCATTGTGGTTTTTATGTATCTTGGTGGACCAGCATGTATTTGTACTGAACTATCTAACAGGCTGTAAATTTCCATCTTCTTGTTGGGATTAAATAATAATTGTGCAACTGTTCCTAATTCACACTTTCTCTTACTTTAAAGCATATTCAAGTTTAGGAGCTGGTACTGTATTATTTTAGACACTTTTAAGGGATAAATAATTCAGATTTGGTCACCTCAACACTAGCATCTTTGTGGACACCGACATCTCAACCAATGAGAAATGAACCTAAATAAGCACTGTTAGGATGTAATTCATTTAATCAATTTAAGGAACGTACTGAAGGCAAATCAGGCCTATTTTCTCCTTCAAGAAGGGAACCCAAGTTAATTAGGTCAAATACACTGACATTAGAAGAGATTAATCCCAAACTTTGTTTATCTATTTGCATGACCACAACATCCAAGAGCTCTGATCATAAATTAAGACTTTATCATAGGTCAAAGTGGACAACCAAAACAATCTTATTTTCTCCCTGCCCTACGCAACTATTGCTATGCCTAGAAACTTACTAAAGAAATTCTTGATTCCAATTAATACAAATGAGCTCCACTGAATTGGTAAATGTTTTTAACATTTTATTTGATGGTCAAAAAGTTGGTATTTTCCCCCAAAATACTAAATTATGTAACTAAGTCATAATTTCAAAGAAGTGAGAATGAATAGATACAAATTCAGAAGATCACAGAATGGAGCAGTAGTCACCAAGATTACTTATGTTGAAGTATTTATCCCATTCTAATCACTGAAGGGACTTTCTGTTATAAGGTAGAAGATAACGTGAACTGGCTTTTAAAAAACTTTTGTTTTAAAATACATATATTTTCTCTAAATATGCACACTATATACTAACCAGTATAGGTTAGGGGTGGACCTGCTGGGAAGTAGCTCTGAGGAGAAGGATTTGGGAGTCCTGGTAGATAACAAATTGTCAATGAGCCCGCAATGTGCCCTTGTCGCCAAAAAGGCCAATGGAATCCTGGGCTGCATAGGGAAGAGTGTGTCCAGTAGGTCGAGGGAGGTCATTCTCCCCCTCTACTCGGCACTGGTGAGGCCACAACTGGAATACTGTGTCCAGTTCTGGGCTCCCCAGTTCAAGAGGGACAGGGAACTGCTGGAGAGAGTCCAGCGAAGGGCAACCAAGATGATTGAGGGATTGGAGCATCTCCCTTATGAGGAAAGGCTGAGAGAGCTGGGACTCTTTAGCCTAGAGAAGAGAAGGCTGAGGGGAGACCTTATTACTGCTTATAAATATCTAAAGGGTGGGTTGAAGGAGGATGGAGCCAGACTCTTTTCAGTGGTTCCCAATGACAGGACGAGGGGCAATGGGCATAAGTTGGAACATAGGAAGTTCCGTTCCAACACACGGAAAAACTTCTTTACAGTTAGGGTGACAGAGCACTGGCACAGGCTGCCCAGGGAGGTTGTGGAGTCCCCTTCTCTGGAGATTTTCAAGACCCGCCTGGATGCAGTCCTGAGTAATGTGCTGTAGGCAATCCTGCTTTAGCAGGGGAGTTGGACTAGATGATCTCTAGAGGTCCCTTCCAACTCTGAAAATTCTGTGATTCTGTGTAACAGTTCTGGGTCAAAGAGTTACACACACTGTAGCATGGCCACAAAATAGGTAGGAATGTTATTTGTACAAAAATACAATAGTAAACAAAGTTCTACTTTGTCTGTGTGTGGCAACTACTGCCAGTTTTCCCTTGCGTACAGGAACCCCCTTGTTACTACAGCATGAATTAAAATGGTGTCACTACCATGTTAGTTTCCACAATACAGCTCATTTAATACAGGTACTATTAAGCACACTGCATCTTTGGTTGCATATGTTTTCCAACATTCGGCTCCACTGAGAAACATGCTATATGCAGCAAGACTTATTTCTTTTTTATCCTATTTATTGATGAAACAGGGCACAACATAGTAAAGACTGCCATATATATATACTGGACTATACATAAACCTTCATACTGGAGAACATTTTTTCACTTTTCTGCTGGTCAATTTTGCAAAGCAGTGAAAGCACGTAAAGATAATACAGATGTAAAAACACTGCACAGTAATGCTTTGCAGACTATGTGTTTAAATTACAGTACCAGCATGTGCTACTCCTCCCCTCCATTTCTGATTTATTATATTTGCTCAACTGAGTTCTGGGAACAGTGGAAACTGGGAAAACACCACTGCACCCACGATTACACATTCATTTATTTCCATTTAACTCCCATAAAAATCCATGTAACACTATGAACTTATATCTACCTAAAGTATGTATTTTATAGCCTTTGGTTTTGTACACTGTTTGAGTGCAGAGTAAGAAACAGAGGGAAAAATGTTGTCTCACTGCATTACAGAACCATTTTTGCAGTTAACTGTAGGAACACGCTGAAGCAACATTCACCAGCTTTTCCAAACATGTCTGAATATGGGATAGACGAACGGACTATGAAAGAAGCAATTTTCAAAGTACCTCCAATTCTGAGCACAAGGACAGCATTATCAATTCCTCAAGACTGCTTAAGCCTACCACGCAAAGCATAGTTAATGTTCATGCAGAGTTGTTAACATGGATAGCTATTTTAGGCAGCAGTAGCTTCCAACTTTTCCCTAGCTGAGCATCACTTGAGAACATACTGACATTATGTTCCTTACTTTACCAACTACACTCAACCCAGTAGTCGTCTTAGAATGAAGAGCCACAGAAGGAAAGTCTCAAAGTAAGCAAGCTGATTACATTAAAATCATACTAATCATAAGGTTGGTTCAATAAGGCAAAATTTGTCACCTCCCACTCATCTCTGTGCTTCCTGACCTACACACCCATTTCCCCCACGCCCTCCCTCAAAACCTTTCTCTTCAACCTCCTTCAAACCTCAGCCCTTACGTGTATCTTGCCTGCTCCGTGTCCTGAGTTTTTGAACGGTATATACTAAGAAACCACCCAAAACACATCACAACAGATCAGTTCTTTTCCACAACTTCCAAACCATGCTCATCAGCTTATGGAATACAAAGCATGCAATCCCCACTTACATGGATGAAATGTTTATATAAATACTAGTACTACAGAAATGAATATAGCTCTTAATTTTGTTGAGTATCTGCAGCATGTGCACCAGGGTAACTTACTAGAATATCTATTTCTGATTATCAATTTAAGTATGGAAACAGGGCATTCTCCACAGGTAAAGACCTTTCCTTCTGTTTTGAATACCGGTGCAGAAAAGGTCTAAATGGACGTAACAAGAACTCTTGACACCAACACTAAATTATCTTTCCTTGCGCTAAACAGGTTTTTTTTTTCCATAGTAGCTGCATTATGTGACAACTGTCCCAATCCTTACATTCAATATCTTCTATTTTACATGGCCTGGGCCACACCTTGATAAAGGACTACTGTCAACCTCAAACTTTTTTTAAAATGTCAGCAAATTATATCAAATCAATGAAACCCATAAATCAGTGATTATATTTAGTACAGTACTATCAAATTAAACTTGGATTCTACCTACTCATGAACTAGAACAGAATCACAGCTCTGTACTATGTGCACAGAACAAAATGAATAAACAGTCTTGGAATTAAAATCAACATCTCTAGGACAATCAAGGAACATAAGACATTTTACTTCATAGAATTAATTCTCAAATCCAACATCTAGCTATCTGACACTATTATTGTTCATTTATGTCTAGGCGAAGTAAATCCTTGTTAAAACAGACAAATATTGTATAAACTAAGGAAATCAACTTGGACTGTACCATAAATACAGGCCTATGGTAACAGGCCTTAGAAAAACAAAGCTAGAATGTGCTAAATCAAGAAGAGTGACTGTTCCAAGCCACACCACCCCTCACCAAAAAGCATTTTGAAAGTGCTATGCATTAGGAAGAGAACCAAGCTGCCTCTCCCAACCTGCCCCAAGTTTTTTACAGTCATATACTAATTATTTATATATTGACAAGAACAACTTTAAAGAAAAGAAAAATGTTCTATTTTTCTGGCTGCAAAGAGCATTTCTGCAGTTACTAAGAATTGGAATTTCTAATTGAAAGAAATCTTTATTACCATTAAACACTATTACATGCTAGAAGATTTGTCAGATTCAATTTCTAACCTAATTTTAAAGAGTTGGTAGTTTGGGGTTTGGGTTTTTTTTGTTTGTTTGGGTTTTTTTGGGGGCACAGGGGGGTGAGGAAGGGGGGCAGTTTGTTTGTTTGTTTGTTGTTTGGGGTTTTTTAAAGTAAAATGGAAAAGAAGCAGGAAATCCAGAGACAAAAAAAAAAAAATAAATCACAGAATCACAGAATGGTAGGGGTTGTAAGGGACCTTTGGACATCATCTAGTCCAATCCCTCCACCAAAGCAGGTTCACCTAGAGCAGGCTGCACAAGAACACATGCAGGCGGGTTTTGAATATCTCCAGAGAAGGAGATTCCACAACCTCTCTGGGCAGCCTGTTCCAGTGCTCTGTCACCCTCAAAGTAAAGAAGTTCCTCTTCATGTTCAGACAGAATTTCCTGTGTTCCAGTTCATGCCCGTTGCCCCTTGTCCTGTCGGCAGACAGCACTGAAAAGAATCTGGCCCCATGCTCTGGACACCCACCCTTTAGATATTTATAAGCATTGATGAGATCCCTGTTCAGTCTTCTCTTCTCCAGGCTAAACAGACCCAGCTCTCTCAGCCTTTCCTCATAGAAGAGATGTTCCAATCCCTTGATCAAGGCCAGGCTGGACGTGGCCTTGGGCAACCTGGTCTAGTGAGAGGTGTCCCTGTCTATGGCAGGGGGGTTGGAACTCGATGATCTTCAAGGTCCTTTCCAACCTAAACCATTCTATGATTCTATGATCATCTTGGTAGCCCTCCGCTGGACTCTGGACTCTCTCCAGTAGTTCCTTGTCTTTCTTGAACTTGAGAGTGCAGAACTGGACACAGTACTCCAGATGTGTTCTCACCAGGGCAGAGTAGAGGGGGAGGATGACCTCCCTCAACCTGCTGGCCACACTCTTTTTAGTGCACCCCAGGAGACCATTGGCCTTCTTGGCTTCAAGGGCACACTGGTGCCTCATGGTCAACTTGTTGTCCACCAGGATTCCCAGGTCCCTCTCTGCAGAGCTGCTTTCCAGCAGGTCAACCCCTAACCTGGGCCAGTGCATGGGGTTATTCCTCCCAAAGTGCAGGACCCTACACTTGCCCTTGTTGAACTTCATTAGGTTCCTCTCCGCCCAACACTCTATCCTGTCCAGGTCACACTGTATGGCAGCACAGCCTTCGGTCAGCCTGTCAGAGGTCAGTCACCCCTCCCAGTTTTGTGTCATCAGCAAACTTGCTGAGGGTACACTCTGTCCTTTCATCCCAGTCATTTATGAACATGTTCAACAAGACCGAACCCAGTACTGACCCTCAGGGAACACTGCTAGCTGCAGGCCTCCAACTAGACGCTGTGCCACTGATCACAATCCCCTGAGCTCTCCCATTCAGCCAGAAAATCATATTTGTTACTTTTTATTGAAAATAACCTTTAGATGCTAACAGACTAATAAAACTAAATCATTCCTAAAAACAGATAACTCATCTGTCTTTGCACAAGGTGTGATACACCTTCACATTTGTACTCCAGTTGCTGCACTGAAAAGACGAACTGTATTATCGACAGCCACATCAGAAACAAACACACAAAGGACAAAAAAATTACTTAGATCCTTCAAGAAAGACTTATCTAAGAGGCCTTCAGTTTTGATATTCTGTAGTATTTATTGCAACTACCGTGTCCTTGTTGGTAGGAACGCTGTTCAAGGTGTGCTGAGGACTTCATTCGTATAGCAGAATTCTCAGTCATTACAAAACCATGATTCTTTCTTTCTCTTTTTTGCCTTTATTAGCAAAGTCACCTTATATACTGTGCACATATGCTATGTCATTTGTAATGAGAACTTTCCTTTCACAAGAAAGGATCTTCTCAGAAAATATATTATTATTATAAACAGGTCAGATATTGCCAGACTATTTTACTAAAATGCGTAATAGAAATGTGCCATTAGGAAGAAAAGCAAAAGACAGTGAACAGATATTTTAAGCTTAGGTACGAGATGATCAGACTAGATGAAATTTCTGCACTAGCAAAAAACTGAAGTCTGATCTACACAGAAAAGAATACGAACAAGGCAGAATACATCATCCGTCACTTCTCTTTGCATTTGGACATGACTCTTCATAAAAGAATATTTCAAAAAAGTAGTGACAAACATTTAGAAAAGACAAGTTGTTCTCCAGTATAAAAGCATCACCATAAAAACTACATGAGCATTTCTCAATGAAGTAATGCTTGTGTTTTACAATGTAGACAAGTCTTATATTTTACATCTGTGAGATAATTATTTCCAGTCTCTAGCGAAGTTGAAATGACTAACTTGGATTTTGGTTTTCAGATTTTTGGGACTATTTTAGCAATTCACAGGAAATCCTATTTTATTAAAAGCAAAGCACAAACACACACCACTGACCACATCACGACAGACCTACCAAAACTGTTGACTTGGCATTGTGTACTTTTTGCATTGGGGATGGATAGGAAAGTCTCTGTGTAACACAAGTAAGTGCACAAATGAAGCTAAACTTAATTATTTCACTTGGTGTGAAATTTCAACTTTTCATTATATCCAAAATGTGAACTGCTCCGTTGACAAGCATGTCACCTATGATTCTGCTTTACCTTAAATGACTGAGCTACAGGTTCTATTCTTTCATTTTTCCTTTGTCTTCCTAACCAGCTGTTTTCTCCAAACCACATAATGCCTAACTTTCTGAAAGATTTTCCCTTTATAGTTCTTTTCATCTAAGAACTTTAAAGATCAGATGAATCATGACCAGAGTAAGATTCTCCTAATAAATGCCATTATTGAATTATTTCAGAGCTATCACCAGTACATCAGGACTTGATGTATATACTGAAAGTTAGTTCTCCTGGTGACCCTAGGAGAAATTTAATATTTCTGCTCTTGAAAACACCATAAATTATCTCAAAAAAACCATAAAATCAACTTCAAACTAACCCCTTTGCCAATTCTTATATAAACTTGTCCTGTGCATAGCAATGTAGGCTACCTTCAAGAGACCCACCAACATATCATTCTAGCAGGCAGAGAAGAAACTGGAACATCTACTTCTGCAGAGGCATAATTGCTACAGGAGAATCACAAATATGGTGGTCTGACCACAGGGCAGCTGCAAAAGTGACAGCATCTACTAATTCAAGAACAGGGCTAGATGCAAATTCCTAAGAAGGGCGGCAATAGCTAGAAGGCCAAGACTGGTCTGACATGGCAGATAAGCTAGGGGACCCCACAGGTGAATTTTCCACAGTTCAGTTTAGACATGGGATGAAAGAAAAAGTTTAGAGTAGTAACAGCCTCAGCATGAACGGCTCTGATTACCACTCTCAAGAACTGGAGTGTTGCACACAGAGGTTTCTGGGTTATGGCTGGTGATGCTCTTAGGATATTACACACAATGGAGTGGATTCAGCTTTGCCCGAGGGTAGAAGCTGTGACATTCTTTGTGCTCCCTTTTTTCTATCCTATTCAGGGGATTTCAAGAAAAGATTAAAACATGAAACTAAGTCTTCAGCTATATGGGCCATTTTTAGTTAGGTGTTGCAGACTTAAAAGTGAAGTACTTTTCTTTGCAAATGGTGTAACAAAGTTACAGGTTTATACCTTAAGTAGCATTAATACATTGTTTGAGATAACACAAATTTCAATTCCAAGCAGCAACAGTAAAGAGAAAAGCCTGAAGGGGAAATGAGACAGCTCTGTTAGCAATTACCTCTATCCCCAATTCAGTCCTCCATAAACACTTCCCTAAATTTGAACCACTATTAGACAAGGAGACACACTTAAAATGGCCCAAAATCCTTTAAGGACTTTCCAACTGTCTTTGCAAATAACAAATCCAACAAAAGGAAAAGCCGTTGGTCACACAGCAATGAAAACCTCATCTGCTGAGAGGTGATATTCCACCCATTGCTTGAGAAAGCACTGTGTTTCCACTTGTTCCCTCCACATCAACTTCCAGTATTTCCTTAGGTTTCAGGTTTATTACAGCCTAATACATATAAAAGCACACGGCAATAAAATTCATGACTTATTAATCTGACAGTTTCCCAAAAATGTCAGACATACACATCCCCCACCCCCCTAAAACTCGTAAGTTTGTCTCTTAAGGACAGTAATGTCTCCAGCCATGGCCTAATTGCCTCAAAGAAATAGAAACATAGATAAAAGTTGCTGAATATTGCTGCAGTACATAATATGGCTGTATTTTTGAATTTTCCATATTCTTTCTTCTGTTTGACACGTCTTTACGCATGAACTAAACAAAGCTTCTGTTGGATTACTCCATCTATGCTACTGATGACGTCCTCACCAGACCATACCACATGCAGATGATGACAGAGAGCATACTGGTGGTATGACAACAGACAGCTCTATCCTACTTTCAGCTTGCAAAAGCACATCTCAAAATCAACATTCAACTGTTCAGTGTGCAATCATGTGTTGTGCCACAGCTGTGATTTCGTTAACTTTGAGAAAGAACACAAGAAACGTTTGAGAATGGTGGGCACGAACATCCTGTTGACCAGTTGGGAAGAGAGCCTGTCAGAGCTCTAGCCCCTTAATTAAAGCATGAAATAGAACCATATATACTATGTTACTTAATTACAGTCCTAGGCAGCAGAAATTCATTCAGCAAATTAATGGTTTGAATCTGAACTAGAACAAAGCGGTAAAGGGAACGTAAATGCCTTAAATGTCTCCAACAGAAGCCTAATTGGTGCAGAAACAGATTTTGTACACAGTCACTAAGAGTCAGGCAAGTTCTTCTACAAATCCCTCTGGAATTTATTCCTAAAGTAGTTGCAGCTTGCAAGATGCTAAGAGCTACCAGAAATTCCTGAAAGCATGGCCCATAAAGCTGTGGACACTGATACACGAAACAGAGGTTTTACAGATACACAAAATACAGTATTTAACATTAAGGTATTCAAAGGCAGCCTTCATTAGCCCTGGCCTGCATGCACACAGGGCACCATACACACACCGAGGACTTTACACTAAGCTTTCTGTTCTGATTATAACCATCTTGCTGGTTTGGAGTTGCAGAACAGCACTGTCCTTGGAAAAGCACTCACAGAAAGGTCCTCACTTCAGTGAATAATGCTAAACTGGACAGTGGGCAGTAGGTGGGCAGTAGGCAGTTTAACCATACATTCATGACTAATAGAAGAGATGAAGGCATGACATGATGTTCAAAAACGTTTGCCAAGGTGGCACCACTTTTATTATAATATACTCTTGAAACAACCGCCATTTGTCAAAGCAAAAACTGAAGTAATAACAGGCTTATTTTTGTTTTTATGATTCCTTTTCCTCCTGTCCTTCTTCGCCCTGCACTCAAGGGTCTCATCTAGAAAAATAAAGCTAGTATCACAACGCTTAGAGGTATTTTAAATTGAGTCGCAAAAATGATTCTTGAATTCCTGTGTGGATTTCCCAAATGAAGGAAGATAATTTTCTGAGTTTCAGGAAAAAGAAAAAGAAAAAAAAACACTATGAGGGCATATTCATTTCCAAGGCTCTTTACATTACTTTGAAAACTGTAAGAAACTGCAGTAATACAGAAACAAAGAAGAAAAGGCCTTGCTCTTACAGTCCTTCTACCAGTTCAGCCCTTTCCCAAACTCCATAAAGGACTAAATGCTGTGATCACATTCTGTATCACCAGATTTACTTAATTTTAAGCTTGCCTCTCGGTTCCACAGCAGAAAAAGAGGCTACATTTAAAGAAAACCTCCCCCTTCTCTCCACCCTGCCCCCAATGGTAAGAATTTTGCTTCCTGTAGCTAAGTCACTCAGCGTATTCAAAATTCATCCTTCTTTCACTCCTTAATTTTAAATGAAAGAGATAAAGATGTATCACCAAGGAGGGCAAGTCTAAAGGAAGAACTGTCTCGGCTGCTATTTCAAGTGAAATTATTGGATTAATTTAACTTTACAGATACCCTCCTACACCCCTGCTTAGCAAACACAGAGAAGCCCTTCTCAAGATGTGACCATTTTGTCTTCTGTGCCACTAAGGACAAGATTACACAAACACTAACTTTCACGTTATTAAGAGAAGGGCAGATGATTTTCAGAAGTGATGGGCCACAGAATACGTTATCACTTTGTTGCCCTTTTATCTCTAAGATTCTATCTCATTTCTCTCTCCCTAGTTAGCTCTTAAAATGAGACAAAGAAAGCAAGACAGAAATCAAATGCCTCTCTGCATGAACAGGAGCCAGGCAATTTTACACCCCCTTCTATATACCCTATTTTTGGTTGCCTGAAGGTTTTCAAGTCAGAGAGGCTTGCCTAAGCATGCTGCAATAAAAGCTGCTATAGCCAGCTGCCTTAGCATCTAAAGGGGGTTCCTAGCAATCTTGTTGAATAACCCTGAGGCTAACCACCACCAAGGAAAACAAAATATTAAGATAAAAAGATTCTTTAGGTTGTTTCCTTATTGCTCTAAGTAGGAAGTCTCAGAGGGCAGTTCAAACTGGTTGCTTGAGTGTTCAGACAATGATCACTCCCAGATGGCCTTGACAGGACCAGCTGACTCTAAGAAACCATTAGGTAGGACCTACTGGAAATGAATGCAAAGCTTTCTGCTACAAACAATAGGTGAATCTGTTTTTCTTGCCATTAAAATCGTTAATATTGGCAACTATTTTTAACGTATGCTTCAAACTGAGACTTCACACCTTCGATCAGATTGGCTGTTTAGATGTTCTCAGTTTTAGTTATACAAATAGTCTTACGGACAATCTTTTCCCTCATTTGAGACTGCAGCTTACTTANAAAAAAAAAAAAAAAGAAAAACAAAAAACTCCACTATTTCCTTTCTCTATACTTATGTGTTTTTATGTTTTTCTCCTTTTTTTTTCCCTTTTCCACTTCCACTTCCTGTATTACATTTTTTTTCATCCCTTTCTAACTCTTCCTTATGACCGTGTCTCAGGGACAGCTTTTTACTTTTACAGTTCAGACAAACACTACATGCTGCTGAGTTTAGAGGCAATTATTCACATCCCTGAAGACTTTGCAGATTGCCACATAAAACAAAGACAAAAATCTTCCAACAGCAAGTTGCTGCCTGAGTCAGTACTTGTGAGCTACCAACTTGTGAGCAGCCAACTCTAGGCAATCTTGCATACTATTTCTCGCCAGCAAATTATTCTTTTTCATCCCCCACGCTTCAGCTCCCCAGAGACGGATTTCCCAAGTTGCAACGCTCCAGAAGCAACAGATGCAATTCGCTGTCTGAAGGCTATGCTTTGAAAAGTTATTTTTCTTTACCCATTTAACCTAGGGTGGCAAAGACAGTACAGAGCAAAACCATGAGAAGAGATTAAGCTACTTAAATTATATCATTTAAAATGATAGCTGTAATAATTAAATGTATAGTAAACTTAAATATAATAGCTATTATATTTACTTTTAAAAGTGAACTAAAACAATGTTTTCAGCCTGAGGATTTTCAAGGTTCTATATTTCCCTTCACCAGTCACAAAGAGTTTAAAGATCATAAGTTTAAAAAGTATTTCAGGAGCCCGTTGTTAATAAATAACGTAAAGTAAAACTAATTTTGAACTCAAATTTCATTACAAGTTTCAGAAGTTATCAAATGGAAATCTTCATTTCTATTGTTTTATTATCAAGAATTTGGGGAAGTAACAGAGAAACTTAGACAGTAAAATCACCAGCAGCAAAACAAATTATATATTCTTTTTAGAAACAAAAGACGCATGTATTATTTAAAGAGGTCTGAAGTTTTAATTTATTCCTTAAATCAACATAATAGATATCAATGTGTATTTGATTTGCAGTAATTTGATTTGCTTTTGAGTATCTTTTTGGTATGGAGGGAATTAAATATAGTGATTATGTGTTAGGCAGAGGACTGTTTAAAAGCACATCCCTTAAATTACTAACCGTTCTTAAAGTACAAATTTCATCTAGAGACACGTAACAGTTTAGTCTTTGCCAAAATTAGCAGCTACCATGTTTTATCAATAAACATAGTGAAGAACTTATTTAGAAACTCTCCAAGACAACCCTTAAATGCAAAAAAGATTTCCCCCCCCCCAAAAAAAAAAAAAAATCACAGCTCTCCAACTTTCACTAAATTTCAGCAGGAGATTCATAATAAGAGTAGAAGTTCCAATAAATTCTAAATAACTTAAAATTATCCCCTAACTTAGTATAAGTTAATTCCAAATTTAGAATCCCTGCAATCTTCATCTACTACTTATCAAAATCAGGATTCAGCCATTGCGGGGTGAGGGTGATTGGTGTTGCTGCAGTGGGAAAAGGGGGAAAAACGTATTTACTTATTGGTATACGTTTTTAAAACATATGCACTGATAAAATATACATCTAGCATTTAAAATCATGCTCACTAGTGACAGGCCTCTCTAATACAATCAAGATATGAATACATCCTACCCACATAAAAGATCAGAATACAGGTCACACCAGAAGTTATTTGTGTGTCTTTTTTAATGGCTAAAAACATCATTATAATCAAGCTCTCCTTCCAGGATAGTCCCTCCCCACTTTCTAACAGTCCACCTTAGAGACTTCCCCAACCCAAACTTTATGCTTGAACAGTATGGGGTTTATTTTCCTTTTAGGAAGTGAGGCCAGCTCGTAACACAAGAACTCCCTTACACTGTTTGCTGACCATTAGTCAGCACTTCCCTGCGACCCATCCCTTTCCTCCACTCCCTTTCAGTTCCAAATGACACTATTATAAACTTCCAGCTTTTCCTTTTTCGCCTGCAAAATTCACGTTTTAGAAATTCCCTTGATGGTGAAGAAGCTTTTTTCAACCAGTATTAAGTCACTTTGAACCCCTGGACAAACAGAGCTCCTGTAATCTCTTATTGAAGACAGGTTTTCTACAGCCAAAAGTCATCTTATCACCATTCTACAGGGCTACTTTTGCCCACCAACCAGGCAGCCAAAATTGTTTTAAACCTTTCAATTCAAACACAATTGTAAGCACAAGCTCTGAAGGTTGTTTAGTTTTTTTCTATTTGTTTGGCTTTGGCTCATTCAGTAGCTAGCATATAAAATTCTGGAGACAAAAGGTATTTGTTTCGTAACCTGTGTTTGGAAGATACACCGCTTCTGATCTCAGAAGTGCCAATATGTACACAGCTGAGTAACAGGACACAACTTTTCTGAATTTTAAGCAGTAAATTAGAGAACAGAGTTAATGAAATGATATTCATCCACATTCCATGCCAACTTCTCACAATGCAAGCCTTTATATAGGCTACCTGACATACACCTGCCAGGACAAGCTGCGTGAACTGCAAATGAACACATGGTTACAACAACAGCTCCATCACAGGGACTCACTGTCACTGCAAATTTCAGAATATATCCACCCTTGCCCTTTAAACTCAGTAATCTAGATTGTAATCTTCAGAAGATATAAACCAGTACCTGCAGGCAAAAAAAAAGGAAGATATATCGAGAGAATGAAACCCCCAATATATTTTTAAATTAATATTCCTTCAGTCATCCACAATTAGCCTGCTAAAACCTAACACTGAGCTAATATAGTCCCTTTGGTCTGCCCTGCTCCAGTAATTTTCAACATTCTCATAAAACGTCTGATCTGTACTTAGCGATCTGAATCAACTGCTTCTAGTCACTGCATACTGAAAGCTTTTTAAAACTGACATCATTTTTTCACATCAATTTTGGATTCAGAATTACAGAAGAAGGAAAAAAGTCACTCTGCTCTTCAGCTCTCAGTTTCTTAGTTTTGAACTGAGAGGCTTGAATAAACAAAAAAAGTAAACATTCACTTGGCTTATGCTTTCTGAGCTGTGGTTTAACACTTTATGGTTCCAGGTACTTACCCAGCAACTTCCTTCCAGAATTTATCACTCAAAGTTCAGTAGCAAACATGCACTGTTTAGAATTATCTTTAAAATTTATTCTGCAATCACTTTATATCACTACAAAGGTCATAGTTTTAAATTTATCTCAAAACCTTTAAAAAGTAAACTGTACATTAAAAAGAAATAAATCTATTTCTAGATACTGTGACTCTAGTTCTATAAAACATTATACCTTCTAGTCATACTCTTCTCTGATTCCTTGTTATCCTTTAATTTTCAAAAATCTGTTTCTTCAGAAAATTGTTACAAAATATTTATGTTCAAATGAGAACTGAAAAGGACTGTTACAGATCATATTCTTCTTTACAAGAGGAAAAATACTTGCATTGTCATGTATATCAAGAACAACAAAATGTAACAGCATAACAAGGGCAAAGAATATGCTGCAGAAGATGGACAAAACATCCAGTATGAAACTGATAAAGTGGACGAGGCCCTGGAGTTGAGCAGCTCTATTTCAGGGTCCCCATTTCTTTGTGCTCCCTTTTCCCCTCATCTCTGACTTGACTACTTATAATCTGGACTCTTCAGGAATTGCAATCTTCCTTGACTAACTAAATGGACCTTGATTGCAGCAGTCCTGCAATCTAGCAGTCTGTCTGGTAACTCACCTCCTCCACTACAGGGAACAGCTGCTTGGACAGTGAGCATCATCCCCGCAGCCAAATACCACCTCCTGTGCTGGAGCATGTTAGGAGCGGGCTGGAAAGCTGCTGCTGCTGCTGCCAACACTGCTTCCACATGAGAGAGAGGAGGAGGAGGGCCTGGAGGCACACTCCTCCTGCTCACAGAACAGGCCAGGAGATGCTCTTTGCTGATTTCGTCAATGCAATCAACAAGGGAGGTAGTAGGCAGATGTTGGCTTTGTCCCTTAAATACAGTAACTGCAGTGAGACCGTATCATGCTATCAGTAGACACAAGAAAAATGAATCTGCGGATGGAGTCGCTCTGCTACAATTTACTTAGAAATTCATTGGTGATGACAGACTTCAAGCAAATCCATTTCCTGGGTATCTTCATCAGATACCACGTATCTTATCTGGAAATCACTGTAGATGTTGGAGTTACAGATGTCCTGCAGGAGGAAGCTGCTGAGGACCAGTTTGCACAAAAATAAATCATGTCCATGGGAAATTAATTTGCATCCTATCCAGAACTGTGCAAGTATCTATTAAACTGTTTCATTACTGAAAACCTGTAGCTATTTTGTAGGACAATGAAAATCATTTAAATTTCTGCACTTTCATAAAATTGAAAGGCACTACACTCCAAAACAATGCAGATCTGAAAACCTGGTTATCTCACTCCATTACTGTGGAGCTGATTATTTATTTTCAGTCATGTAAGAAAGAAGAAAAACACTGTGAACCACTTCTGCACAGTGCTAGGGGTGATTAATTAGGGAGTGGCAGAGGAAAGGATGAAACATCAAAAGAAAGTGAATAGTGGAAGTCTAAAAGAAGAAACATGACTTGCAAAGGAATCTGGCAATCTGGTAATATCAACATTTCCTAAGGAGCCAAGCTTCATGAAGAAAAGCTGAAGTAGCCAAGGAAGGAGGTTGAAATCTGCAAGTTTACAAACCACAGGAAGAATTCTTCCCGAGAATGAACAAACTGTTGAGTTCACTGGACAGAAATATATTGGTCTGGGAGATTAAACTGTGAGGCAGACTCTCACTGGAATGGAAAGAAGTATTGAGTAAAAACACTATGAACCCTCTCCTACTCTGAGGCTGAGAAGAATACAGAGCACTTCAGCTCAGGTGGAAGAATTAACTCAATTTGTTGAGCAGAAAACTATCACAGAGGAAGAACACAAATTATCAGAGAGACTAAGAACTGCAAAACAGAAGCATACAGCTGCAATTGAAGATCAGCAGCTGAAGAACAGTAAGAACATAAAGGAGAAGATAAAAGCTGATATAAAATTTTCCCAATATAAGAACAGATTTTGTTTGGTTTTAAATCTGTACAAGTCAAAATAAAACTTTACACACTTGCAAAGCAAAACCACTGTTCCTTCTAGTAAGCAGCTGAAATGCATTGTAGGCATCAACTGAGAAACAGAAAACATCATCAAAAGCTGCAAAGCAACAAGTTTTACAGCAAAAAATATATGCCAGTTGCATACAAATGTCCACTTTTCAATGCTAGAATTATTTTTAAAAGTGCTGTGCGATTCCTTCTTTTCTTTTGAAAATCTTGCCCCCCCCCCAAAAAAAAATAAGAAAGGAAAAGTTCCCTCACTCTCCCATTGCAAGTTATTAGATGAAACACTTTCACTTCACTGTAACAGGTAACAACCAAGATTTTTCCTTAGTTTTGAACAGAAGGATTTTCTAAAACTACGCAACAAATATCCCAAGACCCTACAGAAATGTGCATGTATGCTATGTAAGGTGGTAATGCTGTTCTCAGCACAGAGAAAGGCAGCACTGACTTAGTAGTTTTGCGCACAAAGCTGCCCATTTGCTCCTTGCTCTCCTTGTTTTTGCTTTGCTGATCAAAGGAGTTGCCAAGTTTTTTCTTTACCATTACAAGGCAGGAAAAATGGCTCTCCTCGGAGAGGCCCCTTGTGAAGGTCACAGAGGTTAGCTCCACAAGCCCTGGAGTCTGCTCCGATGCCGGAGTGATTGGCTGGCTTCCCTGCAGTTACCCTGCATTTCCCCTCCTTCACAATAGTGCACTGGTTATGGAAACTAAATATGAAAGAACGTGGTGGGGGAGGAAAGAATTTCTATGGAGACACAGTCAAAAACACTCAGAAGTTCTACTTGTTTGAGCAGCCTGAAAATCTAACGTTCTAACACATCTGATTTCTTTCTGGAAAACTCAAAACAAAAATTTCAGCATATGCTCCCCCCTACCCCAAGCAAAAAATCAAAAGGGAAAAAAATAATATAAACAAATGCATACTGGTCTGCCTTGGTCTGGAAAAAGTTATTTCTTAAGATGTTTACTTGCCCCATCCCTGGATTTAATCAACTGGAACCCACAGGTCACACCCTCTTAATGAAGACTGAAATGAAGCCAGCTAATCAGGATTCAGATTCGTAGCACCTTCCAGCTCCTGAGCAGTATCGCACCAGAGACATTTAAAATCTTACAGAATATACGAAAGCTTATTTATAGGCATCAGACCCCAATTACTTCTAGGTCCTCAAGTTAGGTCATGAAGATATCTTGGAATATCCAGCAAAAGAATCATTACATTTCAGATGGTTGATTAAATACACTCCTCATTTTCTATAAATTCAAACCCACCAATCCACAGACAGCCGCAACTATTTAGGTTTTTCTTAAACTTAAAAAGTTTGACCTGTAGTGTTTACACTGAAAGCTCTAGCCACTTCGAAGCAGCTACTCTTAGGAAACAGATTCAATGTTGGCCCAAATAGAGGAAAGTAGCATAAATTTTGTGTATTAAAGAGTGAGTTTTTTGAGGCTTCCTATTTTAAGGGCACAATTTCACTTTACAAATAAAACTTTAATTCTCAGCCTTGCTCAAAAAGCTTTCTTACCACCCTGAAAGCCAAGCCAGGCTCTTTCCTCTCTATGTAAGTATAGGTGTCAAGTTCTGCCTCCAGTGCCATCACCCATATGTTTGGACAGGTGAAGTCAATTAAAACCCAGCCATCAGTGTGTTTGATGCTGAACCCACCTCTGCAGCTGTTTTGAGTTTGTTATGTTACCAGGAGTCAAAAGTACTTCCAGAAGTAGTCAAGTTGTACAGCCCCACTAACTAGGTATTTCAGTCTGCTGAAGTACTCTCAAGGTTTAACAATATCCAGTAACAGAGAGGCTTTTTCTTCCTAGGAGGAATCAACAGGCTTCCTCTTCCTACCCAGTCACCTTTGTTCACAAAACATCTAGGAAAACAAACCCGCTGTACTGGGAGACAGCAATAAATGACTGACAATGCCAGAATCCTAAGGAAACAAAGCTGAAAACAATAAAATACATCATTAAAGAAGGGATATCATACTTCATATAAAAGCACAGAAGTGTAAGTGGGATTTTGACCCAGTTACTTTGATCTATTCACCTGTAAAAAAATATAGCAAAAAGTACAGACACCTCAAGGGGTCTACAAGTTCAGATTCAAATGCAGAAGCATCAGGAGAGCAGTGAGAAATCCACGCAATAGTCATACTGTAACTAAAAGCAAGAGGTACATATATAGTAAAGAGCTGCACCTGATCACCATTAATATTTATTGGAGGAACTTTTAAAAAAGCACCAACCACAGTAACAAATTCTTCTTTTCCTCTTTTGCAGTAGAGCTTTTATGACCAACACTTGCCTTTTTTTTTTTNAGAGATGGCCCTTCTGCATGAAAACCTTACCAAACTTCTCAAGCCTCTTTGGGGGTGGCTGCAGAGGCCAGCACACCTAACATCTACCAAACCCAAGCCCTCCTCAGCCCCCATACAAATGCCGGGTGCACAGTGTGCTGGCCAGCAGAAGACACGGTCACCAAATTACCTGAAACATTTACAATGCCAACGGATCACTTATCATTCAAACTTGCCATGACAATAAAACCCAAGAGGAGAAAGAATTGAGTCAGTAACACAGGCTATTTTGCTAGCAGGCACATCTTTGACCACCTTGGTACAGGACAAAAATTCTTGTCCTTCTGGCTGATGTTGCTATACAGGCAAAAAGTCTCCCACGGTATATGCTGTGCCAAGATTAAGGCACTTCTGGCCCCACCTTTGTTACTCAGGTCATACAAGGCAAAAAAACTTCCTTTTGCCTTCACCTACTAAATCCACACTAGTGGCTCTGCTGATGTAATCAGATTTCCTGAGAGGTACGTACTTCATGACTACATTAACCAACTCCTATTGAAGGAATTAAATTCACTATCTAGAAAAGTTGGAGCAAATTCACCTTACTGGAGCTCCCGTATTCTTATGGACAACACAGCGAAGAGGCAGGAAAAAACCAAAACAAGGAATACTTAAAATAGCCGAGAGCATCAAAACCAACAGAAGACACTAATAAATAAACAAAACCCCCTCCATAAGCAGCAAGACAAAGACCTCACCCAAACCTGGAACATGGGAGAAGGCTAAAGTTTAGGACTATGGTTTTGTAAGTTTTTATGTTAAAGGTTCAGATTGCTGTAATTCTTTACTGATGACACAACTGGGCCAAGGAACAGACACACTGTAACCAGCCCCTTCTTTCTGCTCTATGTAATGCAGAAGGAACTTCCAAGACAGCTTTGGAAAGCAACCCCCTTCAAAAAGACATTTTTAAGAAAATGCTGAGTAACTCCCTGATACAGGACTCAAGCAATACAAGAATCTGCGAAGGGGATGTAGTACCAACTACAAAAAGTAGTGCCAAGTACTGCAAAGTAGTACAAAGTGCCCTACGTCAATCCTGAAACTGCACAGAAGAAAGATGTCCAGAGCTACTGCCTTATTTTTAGCAAGTTAAAATTACAGGAAAATTACTAAAAACAGCCTGAACACTTTTCTCAAAATTTGAATTGAAAAGAGTTTCATGTATGGCAAAAAGCTTAAACATTTCATTAGGTACCTCAGTTTCTTTTAGTTTTATGACTTACAATGTAACCAACAAGTCAATAAGCTCATAATTTCTTAATTAACGAAAAATTACATAAATTAATCACACAGAACATGCAAGGAGAATAAGGACAATAACAAGGATGCAGATCAAAATCAGCTAGTTTCACAATTTCTGTTTCAGCAGATGGCTCAACCCATCAAATATCACACCTGATATCCAAAGTTTGGTTTTCAGCTTGA
The DNA here is from genome assembly GCA_008711295.1 of Anarhynchus alexandrinus. Taxonomy (NCBI): domain Eukaryota; kingdom Metazoa; phylum Chordata; class Aves; order Charadriiformes; family Charadriidae; genus Anarhynchus; species Anarhynchus alexandrinus. The sequence continues at coordinate 694,257 of VUYV01000288.1, read as the reverse complement.
ACTATGACAGGCTTTATTTTTTGTATTCAGCCTATAAACACCAGTACACCTAACATTGTGTTTAAAAGTGGCTAGTATTTTTTAGAAATTTCAATTCTGACATCATACAAAAGTGCAGCTCCTAAAATTTTTACACTAGAACAACAGAATCAAAGCAATCTTACCACAATTTAATTGTTTGCACCATGCAACTTCACATACACCTGTGCAGGTAAACCTGATCAACTGAAAACAAAACTGCAAAATGCTTTGTTCTCAATGTTATATATAGAGGTTTTCCAATAGGAAAGGGAAGCAGGACAAAGAACCCAACAAAACTACACATGCCCAAATCATTGTTATGAGGTAGCTTAGATCAGTGATCTCCAAGCTTTTTGACCACAAACCCTATCAGTAAAACATTTTTGAGTGTGTACCCCCAATGTATGTCTATTTATAAGTTATATACATGTACTACATAACATATTATGTACATTATAAAACATACACAAAAATCAAAAGTAAAAAAGGATGAGCTAAAGATGAAGCACTATATTTTATTTTTTAAATTGTACTTATTAACAGCACAAAAAACATTTTCTTCCCCCACTCCAATGTCTCGCACACTGTACAGGATGCACGCACTCCACATTGGAAACCAATGACTTAGATTATCTAAAAGGTAAATTTCATCCTTCTGAAATGCACTCAATTTCAGAACTTGGAACACGATTTCCCTAAAGTAGCAAAAAATACAATTTAATTGTTTTTAAAGTAAATTATCCTGGTCGACCACACTATTCTTGTATGTTTTTTGTACAACTATTGGAAAGGCTGCTGAGAGCTATAGTTTAAATCAAGGCTAAAAGCATACATGTTTTGTTTGTAACAAGACTTTTATTTTTTAACAGGAATCATATTTGTTACACTCCACCAAAAGTTGCTGAGACTTCTAGTGATGTAAGGGAGGAGACAAGGCAAAGCTGGCAGCACTTAACACTGCAAAATATTATTTTACAAGAGATTACATAGTTTCGTCTTTCCAACTGGGAAATACATTTAGGCATATTACAAATGCTACCTGAAATTAGGAGCTGAAAGCTACTGGAATTTCTATTGCGTTTCTATTTTCACAAATGCAAAGAGAAATCTGACCTGGAGTTCATGCTGAAGGAGATCCAGTCCTAATAATTCTCCACCAAATACAACAGGATTGGGAGAAGGGGTGAAAGGAGGAAACAAAGGTGGTTCTCCAAACCCAGAAGACAAAACAAAATCTGCTGGCCAGCAATGAAGGCAGATCTGACATAAAAGGTACAAGCTACTACAAAGACAAGGTTTTTCCCCGTTTGCTGCAGAGAAAGAATCCTTTAGTTTGCCACTATTTTAATATCACCAACTCACATCTAAAGGGCGACCAGCTAGCCACCAATTGCCTTTTGAAAACTACTACCTCGGAGAATGCTGACTTTAGCCTGAAGGCTACGACAATGTATACAGGTATTTATATCTTCTAAATGTTATTTTCGCTAGATCAAAGGATCAGGTGTTCAGAATGTATTCAAGCTAATGAGAAGTGGGACAGGTTGGAAATTCAGCACTACTGTTAAGGGTTTTTGAGTCATTGGGGCCACAAGGTTCCATTTCTATATACGGATAAACAGAAAAAAAAGCACATGCCCAGGAAATGAAGAGGAGACAACGCTTTCACCAACTTAGCCTTATTTTGATCCAACACTCCCTTGAGCATGTAGTAGTAGTAGTACCCCAAGACAGTCATCAGAAAGACTCAAGTTCTGCATCAGTACAGTTGACTCAAAACAACCTGGCAAAGTGGCAGGGGAAATTATGGCCCACTTACTAAGCCTACATTTGTTATGCGAGAGTGCTATTTATAATGTCACATGCTGGAACTTGCTCCCAAGCTAGCTAAACCTACATGCTTAATTGACTCAATAGACAATGCTGCATTGTCAAGACTAGTCTTTTCCTACAGGCTACAGTTTCTAAACCATGAAAGCTTTTATATATTTTCATTTTCTTAGCAGTTCTGTAAAAAGAAAACTTCAAAATACACACACCCATATACACACGCAGAGTATATATTTGGGCAGCTACTATGTTGACTACCACTAAAATTCACATAACCATATGCAAACTGAGTCATCAGAAAGTCCAGGCATTTTAAAGAACATGGGAGCCAGCAGGTTCTTTAAGTTCCTATTTCAGACATCCACAACAGAAGGGACTAAGGAAGAAAAAGCCTGGAAACAGATTCATGTCACCAATACACACCATGTGACACACGGAGCAGCAGCTCTCACATCACACTAGATTTTGACTACGCCACCTTATAAAGTATTTGCTTCAAGTCACTTCCCAAGAGTAAGGTTTTGGGAAGAAAGAAATCCACTTCTAATTAGTTTAAAGTCTGAGAAGTTGTCAATTAAGAACTAATTTAAACAAAGATTACCTTGAATGCTGCAGGCAGACTGGACTGCCAACTCCTGCAGACTACTTTTTATTCATATTGATGAAAAATGCTTTTGGAAAAAAAGCAGCACGTTGAGGAAAAAAAATTAAGATATCAGAATATATGAAGTTTTGCACAGTAAACAAGTTTCATGAAGTACTCCAACAGTGAAATGGAACTTAAGTTTTTCAACATTTGCATACCAACTGTCACAATAACTGCTGAATTTTAGGAATTGAAGTGATTCAATTACTACTTATTTAAAACAGCAAACTGGCTCTATCTCTTCTATGGCTGGCTTCAGAAAGCTGAAGTTCAATATCTTAGGAACCACCAAGCAATTTTGTTTTTTTAATATTCCCCCAAATTGATGAAAAGAAACACCTTAGAGAACAACACTAGTAAATCTGAAAAGCTCTTGAGCAGCTTTAAGAAACAATAACAAATAAAGAAGAAAAAAATAATTAAACTGTGCCTTCTCAAACCATTGCCAGATGTAAGCGACTAGCAGAACTGAAGTCTTCATAATACCACAAAGCAACTCTGATAAGGGCTCTTAAGTTCTTTAAGAAGCTGAAAGTCAATTGTGATCAGCTGGTCTAAATGCCTATAAACCACACAACTACACACACCCAACAGTTACCAAAAATAGGAGCTAAAAGTCAAGCTAAAGACTAAAGACATCTATGTACAGATGCACATATATTTTTCTGTACAGACTGGTAGTTTAATGAGTTTACGTTTCAAATTTTTATAGTTAAAATAACAAAGATTGTATTTGAACACACTCTTTTTGTTGCTAGAATCTTGACAAGTTAGCACTGAACAACAACAGTCTTCCCCTTTTAAATGGCAATGCCTCACTGTAAAGACAGCCTTCAAAAGGATGTATTCAAGTACATGCAACGTTTCTTGAATACAACAGTCATGAATGACATTGCCGAGCATGTTGCATCCAGCACACTGCTGATAAAATCTGTTTCAGATAGTCTGCCGTATCTCATGCTTCATTAACTCAAGTTGAAAACAACCTTCGAAAACAAAGGAGGGTTAAATTAACAACCATCATGTCTTTCCTCTATAACGCGCCTCCTTCTAATTTTCCATACCAAGCAGCCATCAGGTTTATACTGTAGGAGGATAAAACAGCTCTGCAAAAACAATGTATTACTCCCTTTAATAACATGCTGAAGGGCATCTGGTCCCACTTGTTTCACTTCTTTATGATCTTCACAAACACACCATTTATTCAACCTGACTGCAAAAATTAGAAGGAAAAGTTGTAGATAGAAAACTGCTAAATTACTTAAAGCATAAAAAATGGACTCCAAGAAACCAAGCCATGTTGGAAAGATGTTCTTTCAATTGCCACAGGGTCTAATGATATTTTGACAAGACTGCAATTATGCTTCTGTTACAAGAACAGATCTTGTTCTCCACGTCTTGCCAGGATAATTCTGCTTTTAATTAATGCTTTTGTTGTGAAGTATACCCTCCGGCAGTAATAAGTTTTACAATAATTTCAGTATGTAGCATGTATTTCTCCACACCATTTATTCAAAATTTCTCACCATTCGGCCTCATAGATAATGCCCAAGCCCTTACTTCCCAGAATGCTTCGAAACATGGCTAAACACTGTTGCGCTGAGCAAGACACTGTTAAAACATGTCTTCATATGATTGTTTTCCTCTGCTTCCCTCGAGAAGAAAGGAACATTATGTGCCTATCAGACTGGCACAACCACAAGAGAACTAAATTTCCTTTTAAACATCAGTTCCAGCTTCACTTTCAAGAATTGGCACGCGTCTTTCTTCTTTTCAGATAGCTGATACATGTTTTTAGTGTATTATCTTTCAAACAGTTATAACCGTTGCCAAAGTGTCATAAGGTGCTGATCTTCAGTTACGTTTACTGATCGCTTAGCCTGAGTAAAAAGATACAAGTGCGGCTTTTATTCTTACAATCCACTGCGTAACCCACCGCTCAAATTTGAAAGGTCTCGCTAAAGGAAGTTACAAACCAGAGCTTCAGCAAACAAACAGGCAATTACTGAAGCCGCAGAAATCTAGACACATATTTATCCGAATCCTGAGACAAGTAAAGTACTGTGTGGGAAATGTTATGAAATCCCTGTCAAGAAAACTAGGCCTCAAATGTAATCCACTGCCTCTCTCTACCACAAACAGCTGTGAACTAACTCATTTTTGGTTGAAAATGTTATTAATTAATAAAACATGACTGTAATTAACTTCCCAAGAAGGTGGGAAGTTTCAAACCAATTCTTTTATGCCAATTAAAACTGGCTTTACAATGTGTTTGGATAGATTGCATTGACTTTGAAAAGTAAAGTCAATATGCAAGCTGCTGCCTTTACAGACTGCAGGGACCCACTTTTATCTGCCACAGGTTCTCTGACTGTATTCAAGAAAAGAAATTAAAATTTTAAATCTCACTTCCATTGGAGTATTCAAGCTTTTTTTAAAAAACAATTAAAGTGGTGTCTGTATTTTAGTAGCCTCAGATCTCCAAAGTATTTGAGCACTAAAAGCAACAGTAAGTTTATACATACTTCAACAGAGAGAGGAGTTAATGTTAAACATTGTTTCCATTTATTTTCCATTACTAATAATAATGAGAAATTTCTAGAATAAAACAAATCCAATATTATATTCTGCCTGATCTCTCAAAAGAGAAATTAGTTTCAGAATCCTATCCCCATTTCATGCAGAAACAATCTTCAATCTTCAGTTGCTCCTGCATGGTCTTTGCGTGACTACACTGAAAGTAAACATTTAAGTAGTACAGTATTTGGTAAGAGTAAATGTAGGTACTGTCAACAGCGAAATTCATGGATTACATTATCTGGCCTTTATCAAGAAGGTCAAACTATGTGACAGCCATCTCTACTGTTTCCAAATTTTCTTGCTGTTGCTAGAAGGTGCATTCATCTGAAAGGGCACCACTTGAATTTTTTAGCCAGGTTGGACTTGTTCATGCAGCCTAAAATCTGATGAACTAGTAAAAAACAACAGCAGGTTGAACTCCCAAGTTGTGTGGCTTTGATTTGTAAAAGCAATCAGTGGAAGAGTTCTAAGGCTTGCAACACCACAGAAAATGAAGTTATCTAGTATGAACTCTATTTAATCAGCTTAACAGACATAAGACCACTTGCACGCACAAACAATGGAATTGTGTACTATGTAATTATTTTTAGAATCAAACCTACAACAACTTTGAGCTTTGCAATCTTAACTGCCAGCTTCTTCTACACCACTGACATATTTGCCCAGCAAATAACTACTGATGGACCTAATCAGAGAGGTCAAAGCCAAATCAAAAACAAAGATGTTAAGCACACAGGTTTTACTTATAAGAAGTGCTTGAATTTCCACAATCAATAGAAATCCACTGGTTACTTCTGAACAGCGCGCTATAAGCATTGATTAAAGAAATTCTCCATTTGATCCTTCCTCTTATCTTTAAGGAGAAGCCTGACTGCATTACTCGGTTCCCAATATATTTCTCAGAATGAAGCAAAACATAAGCTTGGAATGAAAATGGATTCATCAAACAGAAGCAGATTGAATAAAGAGTTAAAATACTAGACTTCTGGTAATCAATCTTAATACTATTAATACCAAATCATTCACTAAAGAAGGAAGTATACAGTCTCTAAAAACCTGTAAACTGGCTTCAATTAACTGTACAATGAAAAAGCTTGTATCTTGATATAGAACAGTACTAAAAAAGGAAATTGAAGTCATTAATTTTTACTGTCTCTCTCCTGTTGTTACTGGGTGACATTACCACCAACAGCATATCTTGTGCTACCAGAATGAAAAAAAGAGATCACAACCTAGAATATAAAAAAGCACATAATTCACGAACAATATTTCTTCCCTCTTTATGATTTTTGTCAAACTGGCTAAGCTGCATAAAGTTACTCTGTAAAGACTGTTAAAAACACATTAAATAACTTCAAATATAAAACCTGCCAGAATCAGAGCTACAACTTTTAGATCTCAGGCACACCCGATAATTTCTACTTTGAAAAAACAGAAATTTCATGCTATACCAAGTTCTTGACCAGATTTACACAAACTATCTAACTTTCATTCCAAGGATGTGTCAATCATTGAAATTCTATATTGAACACTGGGAATTTTAATGGCATTTATTTCTTAAAATGTGCTTGTCTGTTATAACTCTTCTGATTAAAATAAAATCGTGTACCTTTTGATTTATGTAGCCGATATGGGCAAATAAAAGGTTCACAGACAAGCTGAATACATCTTTCTGTAATGAACACATACGCCAAAACTATTTGCTCTATCATCATATAGTAGGAAAGTTAATTAAAGCATTCAAAGTTTACTTTAGTTTTACACAGCACAGCAGTTAAACCAAGCTGGTCAACTGGAAGAACAAGTCATAAATCAAAAAGAAGCTGTGTGTAGCAACGAACAGCTTCATTTTTTATTCTGGTGTTTGAGATGAACCATAACAACAGTAACTATTTACATAAGGAACAGAGAAGAATAGATTAAAAAAGAAAAAGCACTGAACTTTAGAAAGTTTGTAAGATACTACAGTTTATTCACACTTTTAAATGTCTAGTAGAGTATCTGAAGACAGAGAATTGTACAGGCTTGAATTCTTCATTAGTCTCAGTTCCTCCAAGTATAAACCACGACAAATTCCTTTACTAGCAGACATGCACCTACATGTTTCTTGTTTTCTTGTTTCCCCACATCAACTCCTGTTGGTCAGACATTCAGTATTCTTCAGCATCCTGCTTTGCCTGTGGCAAACAAAACAGCCACCTGTATTTCCTAAGCAAAAAAAAAAAAAAAGAAACCACAGCACAAAACAAGCCTATCACTCCTTTTAGGCTTCTATATCAAGCCTAACAACTAAAGGAAATAAAGCAGTAGTGTGCTGGTTTGGTCACCAAAAAGCATAATACACCGTATTGTATAGGCATGCAATTATAATTTCAAAATGTCATTACTACTTAAAACTAAGCTAAATCATTACCTATTTTATTGCTTTTGTGGGACAACTTTGTTTCAACCACGGGAGAAATGAAGAAAAGCCAATTCTGCATTATTTTTCAGTTCCTTTCTATTTCAGTTTCCCTACAAGCCCTCCCTCACACTACCTCCTGTATGAATTTGTACCTTGCTCTGTAATTTTGCTGGTAGCTGTTCTTTAAGAACTTGCTTGAAAGCTGTTCAACAAACAAACAAACAAAAAAAAAAAAAACAAAACCAAAACAACAACAACAACAAAACACCAACCCCCAAAAAAACCAAAACTCTGGTGTGGATACAGTTATGAACAAAATTACGTGATTACCCTTTTCTTAATAAAGCTTGCACTTTTTATGATTTATTCTACTGATGTGGAGTATCAGAACATCTGAGATTTTTGCTTGCACAGATGCACTTACAAAACTTTTGAGGACAGACAAGTAAATATTCTGATTTTACCTGGACTAGTAACAGTCAGAGTCGCAACAGACCTACTACTTAGAAGTTTTGCTGCGTAAGTACACTAGTTTCAGTATTAAGTATCCCACTTCAAAACAGAACAACTCAGAATATTAATACCCCACTTTAGATTTAAACCACTCTGCTTTTACAGAAGTGTTTTATTTCTCCATTTTCTTTTTAGCATACTTTGATCAAATTATTACTGAGAATGGTGTCACGGGAATATTAAAAATCACTTGTAGGGTAGTCATTAGTCAAGCTCAGTATGTTTTTCTTGTAGTAACTTTTGAATACCAGATGTACAAAATCTACATTCTTAAGAAACTAAAATTAATATTCTGATCCCTCATTAAAAGTTGCCTACACTAAAATGTTGATTTTGTGCAGATTTTAAACCCTGTTAGAGGCTTGAACCGGCAGAAACTCTATTGAGTGCTTATAGGCTTAAAAATTAAACACTTATATGCAGTGACAAAAATTCAAGCTGTCTTCCTCCCAACCCTCTTCCCAAAAGCCGAAGTATTTCAGATCTTCTAGTTTAGCTAGAAGTTTTTCGGTCTGGTAAATCACAAGGTAAAAAAAAAGATTCTATATAAAGGCAACAAAATTTTGTTTCAAAACAGCTTTGTTAGCATATTATCCACAATAGCATAGCACATCATACTGCCTNAAAAACCCAAAATTTTTTTTTTAATTAAAAAAAAAAAAAAAAAAAAACCAACCCCCAAAACAAAACCCCAAACTAAAAAAAAAAAAAATCCAACCACAAAACTACCACACACACACCCCTTGCTGACTTAAGCTGAATTTAGTTCACACATCAAATTTGTAACTGCAGCAAAGCCAAGTTGACACATATTGTTAGAACTTTTTAAAAGCAAACTCAGAGCTCTGATATCAGCTACAGAACACATACCAGACCACAGCCAAGTATTACACTTATCCAGCATTAATGTATGTCTTTTTTCTATTGTTTTAATTGCCAGTCCAAATTAACTAAGATATGTGTTGGTGGGATTGGAAGAACCATCGTGTCACCCTAGTTCAGTTTCTGTGCAACAGGAAGGTGGTAACTCTGCACAGATGTCTGCAATAAAACTTCTTCAATTTCAATTTACAAGCCAAACACCAATGATTTTTTTCCCCTCCATATGGCTCATTAAGAACTGCTTTTCCCCATTATTTTATTTGCTGTTTTTGAAGTTCATATTAAGCTACATATTAATGTATTGTTTTATTTACTAAAAAAAAAACAAAAACCCCAACAACCACCACTCCCCAAAAAAAAACCACTCCAAACCAATGATTTGTTACATCAACTTATCTGTACCACTTCCTCTGTCCCCCATTGATGTACCACATATTCCTAGCAGAAGACTGACATCTTCTGTTAAAGACAATGGAATAGACCATCTTACACCATGTTTCAGATTACTCCATTCAATGAAATCTGCATTTCTATGAACAGTATGGGAATGTAAATTCCACAACAGAAGAAGATGCTGATCACATATCTATATGAGCTCGAACACAAGTTTTTTATTTGGTTTTCTTTCACCAAATATCTCAAAATACAATTTTAAGAGTGAAATTTTGTAGTCTTTTTAAGCTAATTTTCTTGAGGATTGCAGTCAATCAGGTCTCTGAATTTTAGATTAAGAACAGCTAGTTTTGTTGAGCACCGCCATAGCTGCTAAGATGTGGGTAGAGATTAACTGAAAAAACAAAAGGACCACTTTTCTGGAGGTTCATAATAGAATCTGGATTCAAGGAAGACAAGAATAGATGTTATGCGTTATTACTGGCTTACTCTTGGAATGACTGTTTAATTTTCACAATGAAATTGTTTGCAGCAAGGAACAAAAGAATATTGCTTAGAAACTTGAGTCAAGAATTAAAAAGTAACATTTCAATAAAGCTTTTAAAAAATATTTACATCATCTTTCCTGTAAATGTATTTTTCATATTCAACTCAGCCATTATAAGGTTGATCAAAATATTATTTGAGTAAGTCACAGGGTAAGAGAGATTAGGAACAGGCTGCAGTTAAATCTAAAATATATATTTTGCAGATACTACAAATTAATCAAATCCTGTCTGAAGCTGCCCAGGACAAAGCACCTATTTGTCCACAGGAAATGGTAACAATATGATTGTGCATTGCAGAGGATAGTATTGACAGTAATTCTAAAAAATAAGCAAACTAAAAAAAACCCCACAACCAACAAGACCCTCCTCTAAACTCCCAAACCCATTCAGTACATCCCAAAGAGTAAAACAAGACTGTTTTACTGGCTCCAGAATGGTATTTGGTCTTCTAGGAAAATATCACTATAAATGTGGCGAGATAAATAATCTCCCCCCCAACTGATTGCATCATTTACTACAGTTCTGATAAAAGTCACCAACGCTGTACAAATTAATTTAAAAGCTCTAAGAACATAAAATATTTGGTTTATGATTATATTGACTATTAGATTAACAATACTAAAATCCATCAGCGATACTTTACAAAGAAGTGGCTTGTTTTGACCAAAAAGTTAAACAGNCCCCATCCCTGGAGGTGTTCAAGACCAGGCTGGACGTGGCCTTGGGCAACCTGGTCTAGTGGGAGGTGTCCCTGCCTATGGCAGGGGGGTTGGAACTCGATGATCTTCAAGGTCCTTTCCAACCTAAACCATTCTATGATTCTATGATTCTATGATACATGCATCTCTCTCTAGAGGCATCACTGATTTAAGGTTTAATTTACTGTCAGGCAGCATCTATCTCTACTTCCTCCTCTAAGCGGTCACACCATGGACTGGATCAGTTGCAAAAAAAATATCACTGCAGAAAAAAATTGCTATACGGCTCATAACATAACTACACAAGTAACTATGCCAGCACAGCAACAGCTATGAAACTCAGAGAGGCTGCCCCCAAAGCCTACAAACAAAACTTGGTTTCACTTGTCAAACCCAACCTATCCTAAGAACATTTTTAACCTCATTACGCTCTTCTGTCTTCCCATGAGTTTCCTTACTCCCATCCCATGTACCATGACAAGTTCTCCAACAACTGACTTGAAGGAAAAAAATTAAAAGAGTAACTGTAGCAATAAGAACCAGGGAGTAGGACCCAAAATAGACCAGGTACCACTGCTGATGAAATGACCATATCTGCTACTTTGCAGCACAAGCCCACTACTGAAATCAGCTGTGAAGTTAGTGTGTAAGACTTATTTTTAATGTAGTTTGATTCTGAAAAAGAAAAGACATACTTTCCCAATGGAAATATGTTTTTCGTCTGTTCTATCTAGTTCTCTCTTCTCTGTTCTATCTTGTTCACAGAGCTATAATTACAGAACGCCAAGAGTACAAATGTGGAGGATGATTTCATAGGCAAGCAGCAATTTCTTCTATTTTGAATAGGATTCCCTACTATTATGACTTAACACACAGCATATAGATCATTTAAGCAGCCATGTCGTGCTAGCTGAAATGTGATTATATTACACATCCAGTAACCTGTCAGAGCTTCAAGAAAGTTAAAAGGAATTGCATAAATATGATCACAACAGTGAGCAATAACCTAGAAAACTGGTATACATCAACCAGATATTCCAGGAAGGCAAGTCCCTGTACAAATTACTGAACACATACAAGACTGTAGAGCACAGCACAGTCATTTGGACAACTTATTTGATATAAGATGGGATGTCACCACACATGACTACCTTATGTATATGAAACAGACTGAGCAAGCTTCTTAATTGCTCTTTTTCTTAATGCTAAGAAAATCCTACCTAAAGCATGACATTTCATTTTCTTGGCTAGTAGAGAAACTACAGCCCATTTAAAAAGTCATTAGGTGTAAGCTGTCCATCAAGAGCTGCATTAGATGTGTTGCTCTGCTGCAGAGAACCATTTTCTGAAGGACCATACATATTAAGAGGAGGAAGGGAGGTTGTGGGATCTCCATTGTTGGAGGTTTTCCAGACTTGGCTAAACAGTCACTTCTGACCTAATTTATCATTAACAACATTTGTGCTTTCAGCAGAAGGTTGGATGGATGACCAACCTTCACTAAATACTAGGTTGGCTAGATAATAATGAGGACACGAATGGCTGTGTTTATGTTTTGTTTTTCCCAAAGTTCACAAACAAACAAAAAACCAAAACAAACAAACAAAAAAAACTCAACCAAAACCCAACCATGTCTAGATCACCTGGTAAATTCATGGCTCTTCAAATCTTCCAGTCAACTTAAGATCCTAGTGATCTTGAAGCTCCTACGCAGAATTAATCAACCTTCACTGCTGGGAGAAGAAAGCTTCCATCAGAACCACTCATGGTTGGTTTTTTTTGACTCAGACAATTGTCTGTAATTATCCAATTATTTACTGATTGCCACATTTGAAACAATATATTCAATATCACAAAATCAGTTACAGCTGGCTGACAATCAAACTCACAAATTTGGAGAGGCAAATACTTTTCTCTTGATTACCAAACTGTTGTGATCCATAGACATACTGCATGACACAGAAAAATATGGTGTAAGCACGTGGTACTGAGATACTAGGAAGTAAGGCATGGTATTGACAGAAGCTATTTTGCAACTAAATTTAAAAGTAGAATAAGAAATGACAGCTCCAAAACAAGGTTGTGATCGATATTCTTTCAGCATTGCTGGAACTGAGTATACGAAAAAACATAACCTGTCTTCCAAATACCCTCGCTTTGCTTACTTCTCTAATGATATATCCATTCAATGAAAAACCTACATACATATGTAGTATCACCCAGAAGATATTTTATTCTAGAAATTAATCTCACTTGTTGTTTTTTTTAAATAACATACACAACATCATTTTATCACCAGCATACTTCCGTTTTGTTGGAGCAGCTCCCAGACATAAGCCGGAAGCCAGTGCAGACAACCTTTCCCTTTCAAGGAGAACACACCAACAGAAGTATTTGCATCCTAAAGTTCATACGGAAGACTCAACTTCAATCATAGCAGGCATTAAGTTCCAAAAACTGATGACTAAAAGATCTGATTAGGAACAGCAAGCGTTCAAAAAAAAACCCCAAAACCCGCAGCTACAGGATAAGGATAAGTCATGATATGACATGAACAGTTACCAGTAAAAAATAAAAAAAAAACCCCAACCCAAAACCCAACAGAAAAAACACCACACAAAACTGGAGGGAGGAATTGGCAACTTTTGTACCAGAGGTAGGCCTCTGGTCAACTTCCACAGGGGCCTGTACACTAGATCTATGCCAGAAAAAGAGCAGCAGCATCACAAAGTTTCCCAATGACACAAATTTACTCTTGGTCAACTGCTAACTACAAACAAATGGAAAAAAAAGTAGTATATAGAGTAAAAGGACAAGCAGCAGAAGGAAAAAAATTAATTTTTTTTTTAGGTGAAAGGTTCAAAATGGTGCATGTTGTAAAACATTCTTAGCCTTTCATCTGAAAAATAACAAGAAATGGAAAAGGCTTACAGAAAGTCTGCAAGGATCACTGAAAAAAGCTTCTATCCCAGTAAGACCCAGCAGGTTAGGACTCTTCAAGTTTCAAAAGCAAATTTCCAGAGGAAAAGATATCAATCTTGAGCAGAACAAATATGCAGCAACTGTTCATTGTCACTTCCAAAATAAGAACTGGGCACCGCTGAATGAAGCTGATGGGAGCCAAGCTTAAAACAGAACAAAGGCGTTTCTTCATGCAGTGGATAGACAACCAGTGAGACTCCTGGCCAAAGGATGGAGCAGATGCTAAAAGTTTCTATGGCTTCAATGGGAGACAGCACAAGTCTTGGAGGACAGTTGGGAGCTGGGAGAGTTCTCAGAGAAAATATCACATACGGTTGCCTTGTTCTTAGTCTTTCCAAGAAATTTGCTCGTGACCACTACTGGCAACAAGATACTGATCTGGACACGCACTTGGTTTGAATCAATATGGACGGTTTAAAGAGATGTTGCTAACAAGCCCTCTTACAAGAGCAAAGCTGGCAGGGCCCAGCGGTTGCTATGTTTTAAAATTGAACATCTTATCAAGAACAGCAGATCAAGACTTAGGAAAAACAGTATAGCTATATCTACTGCCTGCCTACTGCCAGTACTCCTGTTTTTTATCTCCACTTCAAACATGCATCACCTTTTGAATTTTTTCCTTCACCTAACCATTATAAGTATATCTTAGATGTACTATACAAAAAGATACCCATAGGAAACAACACAATATTATAATCTGATTCTGCAGTTCAGCCTTGCTATGTCCACCATAAGCCTCATATGGGCTCCGTAGGATCCACTAGCAGGCTAACAGCTAGGAAATTCTCAGCTGATCTAAAACACTGGGCAGGAGCATGAGCTATACAGCCTAATAGCTGTGACAAATAAATGTTTTTTCTTTAGCAGAAATATTGCTTCAAACAGTATGCAAGTGATATACTAAGCTAAATGAAAAGCTACCAGCCCTAATGAAGTTCAAATGAAAAGATTGTTTTGTGAAGCACAGTGTGACAGCACCAGTTGCTACCGCACTGCAGTCTGTCCATCGTCATTTAATAAAACTTTCTTTTTGGACTCATCAGTTTGACGAAGTAATTGCTTACATGAATTTGCATCTTATTTTTCTACAGCTTGCAAAACAGACAAAAGATTTTTAGCTGGAAGTCAAGAACTGAACAGCATCCTATACAATAAAAGAAAATGTGTGTCTGCTTCTTTTACAGAAGGTCTATCTTGCAGTTTGACTAAATGAAGAGACAAAGTATATGCATATCTACCTACATATGGTAGGTGGGGCTGGAATATTTTAATCAACAGTGGTGATGTAACTGAATGGTTAGTATTCTAAGCTCTCGTAACTTCATATCACAACTGCAGGTAAGGGCAATAACGATCAAATATATTTATCTGTAGAAACTAGACAGAAGCTAGTTATTTCAGCTAGTTATGAAGTAAAAGTATCATGCATTAGCAAAATTTTAAGTTTGCTTACATCTTTCGTATAAAGAATTTTACGTTACAGACAAATTACGTGCAGACCCTGGCAAAGCAAGAAGAATCAGCACCAGAATCTCCTGTATTTCAAATAAATTCCATACAAACTAACTAGTTCTGCCTGCCCAAAACAAGAGCTCAACAGCTTCTTGTGAAGATAAAAGACTTCCCATAAATTTATTTACATAAAATTTATCCATTACAAAAACCCAGCAATTTTCACTTAATTGCAACTCCCTCAACTATTTGGTAAGTTAGCTGTTACCTCGGCTTAGAAAATCCTTAAGAAATCCTTTAAATCCTCCCCCTTTGGTTCCACAGAGCAAGCATTCGAGACCATTTTAAAAGGGCAAAACTTGGCACAGACCAGGGTCTACACTCCTACTCCAACAGGATTGCAGAGTGGAGGAATCAATTAAAGTTCACATGCAACCTCCGAGTTGCTCACCATCACAGCATAAACAGGATTCAAATTGTAGCCCTAAGCAAAACCCACACAAATAGTTGCACTAGTAGAAAAAGAAGTTCCCCTTCTGCTTCCCCCCTCACTATTCCAATGCAATCTTAAAAGCAGACCTTGAAAATGGGTACCACAACTATGAAACTAAATTAAGATTGATTTTTCCTGCAGACATTACCACGCACAACTGACATTTAATTCATTAAGAAAACAATGAACTGTCCAAGTTCCCCAACAAACCTCTGTAATACAAAGCTGATCATGTCAAGACCTATCTAACAGCATAATAAAAAAATGGGCACAAATTTGAATTGCAAACTATTTTTTAAAGAATGTAATTAAGACTTCCTTTGACCTTGTTAATAGGGATGCTAAAATGTTAATTCTTAACTAACTGTTTATGCTAAGGTCTGTTTCATATTTTCTCCTTCTTATGCCTAGCCAGTGACTAAATTATCAGGATATCGTGAATGATCCAATAGATTTTTTCCAGTTATTGGTCATTACAGTAAAAAAAAAAAAACCGACAAAAACAAAACCCCACAAGCATATGGATTATAACAGTTCTCCTAATACTACAAATCTGAACGTTCCTGTCCTCTGTTACCTAGAAATTATTTGGTCCCAATATCTTAGGTCTGCTTTAGAATAGTTTCAGAATAAGATTCCTGTAAAAAGTTAAAACCTGAAAGATCAGTTATGAAAGGAAATG
This sequence comes from Anarhynchus alexandrinus, assembly GCA_008711295.1. Classification (NCBI taxonomy): domain Eukaryota; kingdom Metazoa; phylum Chordata; class Aves; order Charadriiformes; family Charadriidae; genus Anarhynchus; species Anarhynchus alexandrinus. The sequence goes on along the minus strand of VUYV01000288.1, from coordinate 678,133 downwards.
CTTACTTCAGTTCAAATGTTAAACTCTTCTAGCCAGTGAGTTTAAGTGACATACGTAGATGGAATATAAGTGTGCATGCATTTAGGGACAAAAGGTAGGAAAATGAAATATGGCTCTACTCTGATGATAACATACGTATAATTATGTCAACAGCAGCATAACAAAAAGCTCTCAAAAAATCTAACCATACACAAACTAGAACACGGGCAGTTTTAGCTTAGTCAGGCTCATGCGTACAAAGCCCTGTAACCATGGAATGTGCTATTCACTGTTTTCACTGAAGACTGGAAGTATTTAAAACTTTTTATTGTTAAACGATTATAATTCATCCTGACCCAAAGACCAGCACAGAAGTCAATGGACACGTAAACCCCAATTAAAGCACAGTATTACTTCTTTTTTTCCTCTACGAACACGTTTTTCATATATATGTAAAAAACGCCTATAAAGTTGGGCATAGAACATCCTTCCAAATTCCTTTCACCTTTTCTTTGTAACAGCCTTTTATACTTAAAAAGGTGTAATCTGACATGTATCTTATTTCATATCCTGAACTCATGCAAAGCTGGTTACTATGACAATGACAAGGGTTTTCTAAATAAAAAAAAATAAAAATCACCACTGAATTATGTGTGCATTGGTTATTTAGGTCTACCAACTATATTAACTATACCATCAGCATAGTTAGTAAATACGGAAAGAAATTTCTCTTTTACTCTATTTTTCACCATTCTGAAGAAATTATACAAATGTTGGAATGAAAGTAACTGCAGAGGACTTGCCAACCAAGCTTTTCAAATAGGAACAACAAATTAAAAACCAAAAATGAGAAGCGACATCCCAGGAGAAAAATATACCTGTGAGTTGTGTTTCTTTCCTTTACCCAAAGAATTCCACTTTGCCTATACAACCTACGCTTGTTTGCTTTCAGATAATGTTTAATTATGTCATAAATGTCTAATTTTACAACATATCCAGAAACGGCAAAAAGTTTACTTAGCTTTTCAGTTACAACAGGTAATCAGAAAGGGAAAGGCATCCTTAAAGCAGTAACACTATTTAAATAAACTTGTGTAGCACAGACGGACTTCCAACAAAGCTCTCCATAAATCAGAACCCATTGGAGATAAACCAGCAATAGCAAATGACCTTTACTTGACTTTCCCATAAAACAGTACAGCAGAAAAAAAAAATGGCTTCACAACCTCAGTGTAATAATCAATAACTAAACTTAACCAGGAACACTGATCTAAGTTACCAAACAGCATGTCAGAGACTGAACAAAAGGGATCTGGTCTTTCACTATGACGCAGCAAAGTCTCATTAGTGAAATTAAATCAAAGTCCAAGACTGTTTTCAAGACAGCTTTGTTTCCTTAGCAACTGGCATGACTGACAGGCAGTATACTGGTAAAAGTCTTACTTTACAAGGCAGCTTTATATCATTAGCTTGACTTAACCAGCAATTTAGAAAACCTAGCTATACTTGCCTGAAACACAGCCTGAAGCAACTTAGTTAAAAGCCAAATAAAGCACCAGCAGAGTGAATCCCAGAAAACAGACTCCAAGAAGCACTTCAAGAGGCCATGAAACAGTGGCACAGCTTAGTCACGCCTTTCAAAAACTCCTGTCCTCCAAATAAAACTCGTTTTATTTACAAAAAAAAACCCTATTAGGTACCATTTTCATAATTGAGACAAGTTTCCCCCATGCTCTAGATTGCTATTTAAGTGCTTAAGAATTTATCTGGTAAATTTCCCAATACAGCCCTACATCAAAATGAGGTTCAGCAAGCTGTTTGTGAGAATGTCCTGCCATTACATGGCATCTATCTGTTAACATTCCAACACACAGACTCCTCCATGAATTTTGTTTCACATTATACTAACCCCCAGGCTGTCAAATTTCCCCTACAGACAATTCTGTCTTTCTCTTGGATCAACTACACAGTACCCTGACCATGTCCCTAGGGGCACCTGCCAGAAGACTGCTACTCACAGAAATCTCCTGTAAATTGCCTGCATTCAGCCAAGTGAAATTTTCTTTAGAATTTAGAAAAGAAACTGAGTCATTTAAATATTAGAGTTTACATAATCATGCGCAGCTTGTTGCGGGAGGGAGAGAAAAAAAAAGGAAGAAAAGGAAAAAAAAAAAACACACCTTAAAAGAGGGAACAGTGTTTACACAAATAGTGAAAGACAGTGAGTTGGAATATGTTGGAATTTATAAAAATTTATAAAAATTTATAAAAATACAAGGACCCAAAATTAATAGGAGAACTGAGTAGCTACAGTTTCAAAAGGTTAAGCTAAATCTAATTACATCATCTGAATTTGTTCCCAGCTACGAAGATAAACACATGCAGTGGTCTGGCCACGTATAAAAAGAAGAGAAACATCTCTAGTTTTGGCTGACAGCTCTCTATAGCTGTTTACCTCATTTTGGTTTTTTTCTTTGGTTGGCTGCGGGGGGAGGTGTCTAGCCTTAATCAAGACCCCAAAATAAATTGCTTGTAGTCAGTATCAGCCTAGTTTTAACAGTTAATCTTGTATCTCAACCCTGAGTAACACATCTTGCTCTCCTGGGCATCATCCAGTAACTGCTTGTGTCTGATATGTGAAAATGTTTCTTCAGGAGCAAACTAGGAACTCTGCTTTAATTTTACATGTGATCCAGATTAGGTCCTGCAGTTAAGTATTTCAGCATTCCCAGTGCTAATAAGTTACTTTATCTGAAAGTCTACTGTAAAAATGCATAAACTGAGTGAAAAATCCACTTTGCTTGCTCTGTGTCAGCTTTTAAAAATTTGCAGCTGCTGTGCCACAATTGCAGAGGGAAACTGAAGAAACTATAAATGGAGGCTTTATATCTGGAATTTTAAAGCTACTGTTTTTTTTTTTTGTTTTGGTTGTGGTTTGTTTTTTTTTTTTTTTTAATTTCCAAAAAAGGAAAGATAAGAGAGTAAGAGATGAATCTTGTAAAAGTAGGTATGATTTTACCCACATATGCCACTGATCAGTTCAATTGCATTTTACACATTAGAAGTATTTTTTGCGGAAACCGGTGGGGGCGTGCCTGTCTTACTTTCATGGGAACTTTCAAATTAACATCCTCTTATTATTTTACTGCTTTCTATTGAGTAGGAATTTCCATGATGTGACTGATGGGTTACAGATTACCCTATGCTAAAAACCAGATGACTACTAAAAAAACCACAAATATAATTCTTTGCCATCTTCAACATACAGAAGAAAGGCAAAAGGATAAGGGAGTCCAGAAGACACTCATCTTGATTTATATCTAATTCTTGTTTGTCTTTAGAAGAGGTCAAGACCTAAGAAAACAGAAGTGGTTCCATAGCGGTGTAATTGCTCCCACAGAGCTTGATGCTACTCCTTTTAACCAAATGTAACCTGACAAAATCTTTAATAAGCAGAATTGCAGAAAATGTTTTTGGTTTACCTGAAATCACACTTATTAAACTGTTGTTGGAATAATCTTGTAAAATCACCTTGTATGGCAGGGTATTGAATGCATGAATATCATCGGTTACAATTTTTCTTATCTAAAACAAAACTAAACACAAGAAAAGCACCGTATGCCATTGCTGTCGCTGATGCCCACCCACTTAGCTGGCTGCAAGTTCTCGGAATTCAAGAGGGCTGAAGATGTACTTTCATCCTCCTTCCATCTCAGTCTCAGTGCTAACACAAGTAAGGCAGGTTTGCCCTTATTCTTCCTCCGCCCTTTTAAAGACATGGAAATCTTTAGCACAACTGCAAATTCAAAATAGTTTGCATCATTGTTCTTTCACACGACTCTTCAAGTAAGAGGTAGAAGTAAAGCTATACAATTAGTAGTATTATGACTGTGTTCCAAGACAAAAAAAAAAAAAAAAATCTTAAGTTGCCTAAAACATACCACAGCATGTTTTACTTCAAAAGCATTTTAACTAATATTTCTTTCCTCCAGCTATGTTCTGAAACTGCCAGTGCCCATCTTGCCCTGCACAAATTTCTTTTTTTTCTTTTGTAGAGTCCATTTGGCATATTATGACTATTTTCATAAACACTCAGAACTCATCAATATAAAAATGAAAATAATTTGATATATTACAAATAAAATTTAGCAAACAAAAATCTTTAACTGCTTTTTAGTATAAAAACCATGAAAAAGTGGACAAACCCATCAAAAGCAGTGGTTGCAGTTTTGGTTTCCAACAATACAGCTCTTTTCATGACAAATTAGCCTGAACTATAGAACCATAAACATAAGGACTCACTTTAACGGATGATTCTGAATATGCATTTCCCAAGTAAATTAAGGTATTCAATAAAATATGCAACTGAGGCAGCAGTTTTTCCAATAAACATCTTCTGCCCTGGAAGAGTAAGATTAATTTGGTGGGGTGGGGGCAAGAGGAGGAGAGGGGAGCAGATGATATTGGTACCAATTGGTTCCAATCAGGGGCAAAAAAAGGATTCCAGAGAAGTTTAACAGCGTTGCTGGATACTTTTCACGTGTGACGTGAGGGAAAAAAAAAAAGAAAAAAAAAAGCATAGCAACAAACTTCCCTGTTATCTTAAAACAGTTTGGTTTCATAAATCCAAAGCCATACCTCTGTACGGAGCACATAAGAAATGTGTAACGGCAATCTATGCCTAAGGTTTCTGCCAGATGGGTAAACACCTCAAACACACCCACAGATACTAATGAAAACCACTCTGGCCTCCTTCAGGAAGTCATTCAACACTTCACAGAAAAAAAATAGGAAGTTGTTGATAAACTGCTTGCAAGAACTACTTCCTGTAGGAAAAAATAATTACAAGACTTATTTGCTGGACAATCAGTTAACTTTCCCTCACGCTACAAAACAAGAAGAGGTATCAGACAAGCTTTGTAAGAATTAAAAGCATAACACTAAGTTAAAACAATAGAGTAATTCTAAAATTGAGTGAAACTTATTTTTTCTTTCTGCAAGTGTTGTCTGCTACTCCCATGGCATATTATCTTTTGCCTAGAGAGCGATCCCCTATCTTTCTCCATAGTTCACCGAAATGTCAACCAGCAGCTGGCTAACAGGAAGCGGTTAAAAAGCAATGCAGTTGACATCGCCACACAAACCAAGAGAGCCTTTTCTCCTGCATGTTTAAGAATGGGCTAAAGCACACCACACAGCAATGCTGAGATGACTCAGACGTGACCACTCACTAACCAGGCAAGTCTTCACTTACGAGTTCTATTTAAGTAGCAGTTTCAGTAAAAAATAGTATTAGTTTTACCAGCTGTACAGCAAGCGTGTCTTAACTCACTGGCCAAAATCATCTGCGTTTTCTCTAACGGAAAATTATACTCGAGAGTCCTACTCATAATAGTGAGATGAACACTAATGAGTGGAATTCTGGCAAATCATATGTTGGGCATTCATACATAAAGGGGTCTATTTATCTAGATGACAGACTGATTTACAAGAGTAATTCCAGTTCAGACCCTACGCTACCACTCTCACCCTCCTTTAATATATATGGATACATGTGTGGTGTGTATATAAAATATCTGGCCAAATAACTCTGTCCATATCTACATATACAGACAAGTATTTTCTCTCTAAAACACACTATTTTCATTTCTTTGCACAGACTACTACATTTGCAGTGCTTGACCCATTGATTAGTGGAAGTGACTATACTCCAGACTGTATTAAGTACAGTACTCAATTTTATATTACTCTGTTTGCACTGTAGTATATTATGATAACTATAACCATAAGGCTTACCGACATCTGGAAAAAATCTAATAGTGTTACCTATTCTGCAAAGATCTTTCTAGAGCCTGATTACCAGACTGTTCATGGAGCGGCTACAGAACAGAGCAAATGGAAACAAAGAGCAATGCAGCCAATCCAACAAAAAAGCAGAATACTTGGAAGAGACATCAAAAATCTGCATATGGTAGAAGTAACCACATTAAATGTATTTAGCATCAGGAATCTTAGTACTCACGCTTCGAGCAAACATATAAGGTATAGACAAGACGTGAGCTTTAACAGGCCTGTAGGTATGAGACAGAACTTACCACTCAACACTGAAAAAACGTTCTGAAATACAAACTTGCTACTCAATTCTCACATTTCGTTAGATTTCCTAAACATACAAAGCAAACATTTTGCCAGTACTTGAAATGTTTGTTACAAATCTTCATGAACCCCAATGAAGTGGGTGGATCTCACCTATAGATAGTATTAAACAACCTTTTAGGAACAACAAATGTTCTTCAAGTGTGAAGAGAGCCTTCAGAACTGTCCTCATTAGACTCTCCCATACCACAGCATCACCCAAGGAAAGCCAAAAGAAAACAGCCCATTAAGCTGTTTAAAATCTCCCAAGGTCAGCATGTGACCCAGCAGGGAGAGGTTCAAAAAGTACAGCCTTTATTTTTCTTCCTAACAACCTGGTTTGTTTCCACTCCTTTCCCCTTCAAGACACATCCTTCACAGCTAGCAGCTCTTTCAATCATTTACTTTGGATGTCTGCTTGAGAACAAACGATCTTGCTCATGCAGATGAGTTTGCCAGACTTGTGTGTACTTTCCAGTCTCAGGCTCTTTATTGTTCTTGGTGAAACCTGACCCTTTGAAATGGATACCAGGACACCAAGAAAGGACAAAAAAACTTGCAGGAAAAAAGGAAAAGATTTTTTTGTGGTAATAATGAAACTGCAGAAAAGCTTTCCAAGAATAAATCTTTCACTCTGATTTCACCTGAATGAGCATAATTTTAAAAAATCGATCATAAGAGCATGAAGACATTTTGCATCTCTTACGTGGTTTTATTTTCTGTAAAACTGACAGCATTATCAAAACCAAACACTTGTGACAGTAAAACTTAAAAATCAAATATCTATTTTTCATGCGTCATAACCTGCTATTTAAGAGCTCTCACTAGTACAGTCAAAACAAAAGTTTGCTTTTTATTTCAAAATTCAGTCTGTGCTTTCCTCAAGGTCCAATGAGCTACAGTTCTCAAATGGCATAAACTTACACAGTTCCAAAAAAATTCTATTTGTGCCAACTGAAGAGATCACATTCTCGAATACGCTGATTTATTAAACTTCACCAAAGAAAATACCGTGTCTTCAAGATCTACAGCTAATGCTCATTTTTGCATTCCTAATACAGAACAATTGTTTACAAAAAGTAACCTGCAGGCTCAAATAATGTCAGACAACTCCTGTAACCTCTTTTTGGTTAAAAAAAAAAACCAAACGTGATGCTAATTCCTCTGTGTGGAAACACCACTGCTACAGGAACAAGAAACAGTTTTAAGAAGTTCTGCAAGTTCCATTTTCCTTGCAGACAATTTGTTTACGAAGCTACAAACTCAGCTACTTCAATCAAATGCACATATTAACGACAATGTTTTAGCAAGAAGGGTTGGGATAAAGATGTTTTTCTTGGCTGAAATAAGTTTTACATAAATAACACACTGTGCTGCCCCTCCCCTCTCCCAGCCCTGAAAATGACATATAATGGGTTATTTAGAGACCTGCAGTTGAATAAAATGTTCAAAATATAGTCAAAATATTTGAAAGCCAATTATGTGTCTTGGTGGGCACACTTTCAGAAAGAAGGACAAGCTCCTGCTGTTTTAGAAAACTACGCAGCATAAAAGAAAACGCTCCCTGATGGATTAGGTGTCAGATGGCTGGCATGTGTAACCTCTCTTCAGTTATAGAAAAGGTGATACTAATTTCACTGTGTGAAAAAGCTACAGCTGTAAGAACAAGAAACAATGTTAGACGTTCCGCAATTTCCCTTTCACTGCAGGGAATGTAGACGAGTTAAGAGTTACAGAGCCAAATACTGCAATCAAACACATAGATTAATTTCCTCATGAGAAAAGAGCAGGCAAAAATGTTTTGATTGCGTACTTACACAATTGTCCTTATTAAAAACATAAGAAGTCCAGATATATTCTCACTACAACAGTTTCTAAAGTTGCTCTGTATTTTTACATCTATATCATGAAAATGAGGTAAAATGCGTTTTCACCTGCATAACTCTGGCAAGATTCAGCAAATCCAAAACTCACATTGTTTAAAACTCACATTGTTTAAAAATCACTATGTGCATTTCACTGATCTTTAGCATACAATATTATGGATAACATTCTTCAGCTAAGATTAAGATAGGATAAACATTCAGAGTACCATACAGTTTTCAGAAACAGCAGAGACTTGATATGGGAGAAATACTGAAGTGGTAGGATCTCCTACTTAAAATCAGGAGCATATTTTTAAAAGTATTTTAAACACAATGAAATTTACTAAAATTCAGAGACTGTAAAAAACAAACAAACCAACCAAAAAAACTCCACAAGAGATACAGATAGCTGAAAATAAGTTTTACTTACTTAAGGAAGTATCTCTGTCCAGACGGCGTCTTAGCCATCTCCCAACCTGGTGGCAAAGGTACGTCATCAGGGATCTCAAAGGAAGACTGGCGGAGATGTTGAGAAGATGGAGCTCCAGGTCCAGTCACTACTCCAGAGGGTGTAAGTGTCCCTGGAGACACAGCTCCCAGCTGCAGCGATGCTGGAGAGGAATGAGCTCGGACATGCTGAGGGGTCAGGGCGCCTGCTGTCCCTGCATCAGTGCTGGCCTGCCAGAAGTGAAATTATTCCCATTAAGCTTCTTATATTTCAGGAGAAACGCAGCTGTCAGAAGACATTTCACTTTAAATGAATCTTTCAGAAGAAAGTCTAAAGTTAGTCATTCTTTTAAAGTTCTGCTTATTTTCCAGTTGTTACTGAGCAAGAGAGCCTCCCAAGAGCAAGAGAGCCTAACCAAGTAGGTTGGTTAATTAGCATCACAAAAGCCCTTGTGTAAGTCAAGAAATATTAACTATAAGTATGTGCCAAGTGCCTTTAGTTTTATTTTGAAAACTAAAGTTTTTCCTCCTTGGTGCAGGCTTAAGAAAAAAACATGCCTGCCATCAGCAGACCCCATACAGCATATTGCGTGCTTCATTACTGGACTGCGCCCACCCATTCCCATGGCACCCACTTGCTGCTGGAAGAGTTAATTTCCCACTCTCCTTTTGAAATGGGGGTGTGGGGGTGCAAGGGCACCCACACATACACCCTCTGCAGAGGTTTAAGTGATTACACAAGGAGAAAAGCAACAAAAAAAATGCCAATCGAAAGCAGTGAGCTCCAACAGAGGAAGACTCTGGAAATCAACCATAAAAATAACCCATACTATACAACACCACTGGACACAGAATTTCCTAACCTGCACACAAACTGCACTTTAAGGGTATTGGGACCTTATAAAGAGTCTGGCCATGCTGTATCCAAAGCAAAGCTTCAGTAAACTGTTGAACCAGTCAATCAGAAATGACTCACAAAACCATTCACCAGAGTCACCAGTTGTAAGTACACAGAACTTCTTTGCCAGTAGTAAATACGTGTCCAGCGTGACACAGAAAAAGCAGCTCTGAAAACTGGACTAAAGCAATATTGATCTTTTTTATATATATTTACTAATTAATTGATTTTGCAGATGCACCAGAACAACATGGACACCTGTAATAAGATGCACATATCAGCCCTTGCCACACCTCTCTGTACAAGGTATTGCACCACACAGGAGGCCCCATTCATATACTCCCATGGAGACTGACAGTTCTGTTTCACTACATCTGTATGGAAGCACATTCAAAGTTTCATATATTAAACTGGAAAGGAATTAGCTTACATTTAAATAAAATACGTAAGTTGCAAATCAACTGAATTTGAGGCATTTTAATTCTTGAGAAGCAGGGAGAATTACAGAAACCTAAAGACCTCTTCTACTAAACAGAATATAGTTGTGGCACTACTAAATAAAAAGGAAAATGAGAACAGTCTTATTTTAAAAGATGGTCCACAATGAAGCAACTGATTCTCTGGCTTTACCTGGATTTTGAGTTTATGTTTTAGGAACCACCGACTGGCACACGGTGCGACGATCCAACTAAATATGCATTACAGATGGAGAGTACCATACACAAGGAAGATAACGCTAAGCTCAGAAGTACAAGTTGTATGAACGTCACGCACGTTAAGTGCATTTCAAACGCGATAGCTATTTAACCGCAGATGCCGTCTTTAACAGGAGACAGCACCGAGTGTTAGCTGGATGTATACCAGTTCACGTCCACGCACCATGGAACTGCCATAGGATTTGCACAACTGTATGTAACCACCTTATTCCTCGCTGGATTTCAGTGTGTTATTAAAGGTCTGCAAGTCAGAAGGCAGCAAAGCTACAGAAGCAGCTCAGCCCCACCCCTTTCTATTTTCTTTTTCAGTCTTGCAAAATGAAGGCCAGACTGATTTTTCGAGTATTTGGAAAATGAATTAACTCCTAGGCTGGGAGAGTGCGTGCCAAGGTTCAGCCTGGAGTAAACTCCTGGAACCAAGTTATAAATCCTTCAAAACAGAAGTTTAATAATGGAAATGTTGACAGACCCTTAACAACAGGAGTACCAGGCACCAGTACACAGAGCGAGTTTCGCTCCTACTGGCCGCACCGATAAAGTGACAATAGCCAATAATAAAACCTCTTTTACAGCTTAGCAACAAAGTTCATTACTTCATAAAACACCCGAGTAGGCGCAGCCTCCTTCCAAAAANAAAAAAAAAAAAAAAAAAAAAGTTGGGAACAGCAGCCTAAACATTAACTTTCAGTCGTATTCGCCCCAACACTCGGGTCTTGGCACAAAACTCACTCCGCTTAAAGAGCGAACGCTGCCGGAGGCCGAGCGCCGGCCCTGCCCCGCATCCCCCCCCCGCCCCCGGCCCGGCCCCGGCCCCGGCAGCCGCCACCTCACACCGCCTCCGCCCCCGCCGCCCGGCGGACCCTCGGCGCCCCCACACCCGGAGGGCGGCTCGGGAATTAACTTCTGAAGAGTGTGGGTGTGAGGCGGGGGGTTAATCCCACTCAACCCAGCGCAGCGATGAAATGGTGGAAGAGCCACATCCATATTGTTTGATGGGGGTGCGGGCGCGCGGAGGAGGGGGGGGCAACCTCGTCACCCCCCTCAACAGACGGGCGGGGGGGGGAGCCCCCCACAGCGAAATCCGCCCGGTTTTCGCCTAAGTTTTGAGACAGACACACACACCGCCGCCTTCCCGGCGAGGCCGAGAGAGCGGCGGCGGGTCTCGCCGAGGAGCGGATGTGGAGACCGAGGCCCCGCCGGAGACCGGGCCGGGGCCAACGGCCGCCGCGGCGCCGGCTCCCCTCAGCGCCCCGCGGCGCGGGAGGAGAGGGGCCGCGCGGCGCCCGCGCCCCGGGGGAAGAACAAATAAAGGGGGGGACGGACGGAGGAGGAGGAGGAGGGCGGACTGCCCCGCCAGGCGAAGGAGGGAGGGAGGGAAGCAGCGAGCACCCCGGCAGCCCCGGCCGGGCGCCCCCCGCCCCGCTCAGCCCCGCGGAGGGCGGATTCCCGCCCCGGCCCCTTCCCCCACCCGCCTCCCCCGGGAGGAGCTCGGCGGCGGAGGGAGGGAGAGCGCCGCGCCCGCCCGGGCCGCCCCCCACCCGCCCGCGGCGGGGCCGCCCTCCCTCTCCCCCTCACCTGGCGGGAGTGGGCCTTGGGCTCGGGCGGCTTGAAGAAGGAGTCGGGCAGCTTCCGAAGCCGCATGGGCAGCGTGTGCGGCACGTTGGCGCCCTTGGGGTTCATCACGGCGTTGAACAGCGCCTCCAAGTCGGTCTCCGAGTCCCCCCGCACATGGACGATCTGGTGCCCCGCCGGAGGGGGCCCCGCGCCGGGGGGCTGCGCCGCGCCGGCCGCGGCCCCCGACACCGCGCCCGGGGGCTGCGGCGGCGGCTGCTGCGAGGCCGGGGGCTGCGTCGCCTGCGGCGGCTGCTGCAGTTGAGGCTGCCCAGGATCCATGGCTCCGTCGGGACCCCCCGGCGCTTCCCTGGCGGGGCTCGGCGGCTCAGAGCCCGGATTCCCAGCCCCGCATGCCCCGCTCCCCGGGCCGCGGCTCTGTCCTGCTGTCGCCGGTGCTCCTCACCCCTCGGCAGGGAAACCGACCCGGCCGCAGCAACTGGCAAAACAACTCTGACCGTGCGGCGCTTCCCCGAGCCCGGCCCAGCCCGGCCGGCGCCTCTGTCCCGGCGGCGGAAACTAACTCACACAACACACCAAACAAAAGTTCGGAGTTACGCCCGCCCGAATCACTCTCCGCCGCCGGCTCCGCCCCTCCTGAGCCCGCCCGCACCGTATCCGACGGAGGCAGCCTGTGCCGCGCAGCCCTCCTTGCGTGCGCCCGCCCGCACCGCCTCCCTCTCGGGGGGCGCCCGGCGTGGGGAGGGGGCGCTGCCGGCCACCACCCCCCAGATCCCCCACCGCGGGCGCCCCGCAGTCGCCTCACACCTCGTCTCGCCCGCCGCCCCTCCTTGCTCGCCCGCCCGCACCTCTCGCCGCTCCCGCCCGCCCGCCCTCGGCTGACGCGGACCGGTGCCGCCAACCAGAACTTTTATTTTATTTTTTTTCCCCCTCCCCGAACTTCCATCCCAACTTCCAGGCGGCCGCGCTCCCCTCCCCCGCCGGGCAGGGGCTGCGCCCCCACACGCCTCCCGCCCGCGGGGCCTGAGGGGGGGCTCGGCCGGGGACAACCCCCTCCCGCAGCGAGGGCAGCCGCCGGGCTGAGGCGGTGGGGCCCGGCCCTTCCCGTGGGGAGGAGGAGGAGGCCGCGGCCCGGACGGCCCCGGCCTCGGGGTCTGGGGCGAGGGGCGATGGAGGGCGGTCGGTGCGGGCCGCGCCGCGCCGCCTCACGCGCTTTTCTCCCGATTCCGCAGAGATTTCACTTGAGGCCAAGAGCCTCCACCTTTTTGGTGGGTCTGCAGAAGCTGGTTCGGAAAAGACACCTCGAGAGAAGTAACCTTTTATTAGCCAAAACGGGTGAGGGAAGAGGGGAACAGAACTGGCAAGAGCACAGCTTCAAGAAGTATGACTTTTAAATATAGAAAAACTTTTGTCGCTAACCACATAGTAACACCTAGGTGAGCGTGGGGTAATGGAGGCGTACATCCTTCCTCCTAAAAAAACCTCAGCAGCTCCCATCTGGATGGGTGCGGAGAGAAGGCCGCCCCCCGTTATCACGCTGGAGAACATCCAGGTTTTATTATAACTTAGTTGGTAAATGAGCTTGCGCCAAAACAGTGGTACAGAGTGTGCACGTGTCGCTTGCAGGGATCCACGATCAAGTAGGCAAAAGTCTGTTGGTGGCTTTTGCTTGAAGGGTAACACAGGCCGTGGTCATCCTGAGAGGAAGTGGGAACAACAAAAAAAAACCACACCAGTATGAGCAACAGCACGGAGACCCGCGACAGAGTTCATACAACCCCAATGAAATGTATTATTTTGTTCCAATTGTAACAGTTTGTTTAATGGCAAAAAGAGAATAATGGTTTATTTAAGCAGCATTATGTCTCCATGAGGATCCTGACACTACGAAACGCAGAGTAGTTCTGTCAGAATAGCTCCAATAACCTTGAGGTAAATGCAATTTTAATATAAAATGTAAAATGAAACATGCAAGCCCATGTTACACAGAGCCTAAAATACAGATGATTAAATATACAACGGTCCAATCATACTTCCTCTGAAACAGAAAAAAAATTAAGGACTACATCACAATGTAAAGCCGTTCTATCAGTAATTCACTTAATGTTTGTTAATGCATCTGTTCAGTTTCAAATATTTGCATTTAAGGCAAACCCTCCTTACAGCTCTTATTAACAACTTTGAACTGTTACTGAAAACATTTTGTGTGCCAATCCTCGGAAAGGGTTTGAAGGGAATCTAGGGACTTAGCTCCAAAATCCTCATTCTGAAAAAACACGCTCAGCTGACGACCAGCCCAAGAACTGGGCTCTTCCATTTCGCACTCCGCGTCTGCCCACCTCAGTAAAAGCTTCAGCACGGTCAGGGCAGCACAGCTCGACACGCGCGTCAAATCCAGTAGGGATCCAGAAACTAGGTGGGTTTTTTTTTGGAGGGAAGATTTTATTTTTTTTTAATTCATTCAATCTGGTAATTTAACATCTAAAAGATCAACAAATATGTAGCTGACACCTCCTTTCTTTTAAATCACGTACCAGTTTCCTCCTGCTCCCCAGCACCTTTACACAACAGTTGAAGAGATGTACGTTCTGTTCCACTTTTTTGCCTGAGGGAAATTGCTATATTGCATTTATCAATCATTTCCTCCAGGAAAATTTTGAACTCCTGGACTACAGGCTATTCCAGATTACAGGCACATCTCTCACCTTCTTTTGCTGAAGCTGTCTTCCTTTGCATAAAATAATCCATCTTTTTTGGACCAAGCAAACATGGAAACTGTAAGCTCTCTCAGTGGTTAAGGCAGTCATCTTAGAAGGAAAAGGTCTGGGTTCTGATTTCTGCTCCGAGGACCATTTGTGAATGTTATCCATTAGCTGTTACTGGTGCCCCATTTTCTCTCCTGTTATTTCAAAGAGGATGAACCCCCTACTATATGTTCTGGTGTCTTCCTTTGGGGGATTTTTCAAGACCATAAACCTTAAATTAAGATAAGCACCACCATAAAAGCATTGTTTAAGACAGGTGGAGATTTGATAATGTTTATTCACAGGATTTTCCGATGGTAGTCAAATGCCACAAACTAAAAATAGCATTCTATTTTTAAGCAACAGAGCATACAAGCTCTGTAGCTCCAATTTTAAGATGCCTAGCTCTCTTCAGGTGTTTTTTAGGGATACACGTGTATCAAACACTCGATTCTCAACTGCAGTAAGGAGAGCAAGCTTTAAGATTTTACAGTACTCAGCATCTCAATGCCTTTGGAGTTTGATCCAAAAATAACCTAAGCTCATGCACGACACCAAAGAAAAGCAAGAGAATACCAACATCAAGATGAGATTGCTAGTTAAGCTTTTTTCCTGTTCCTACTGAAGATCCCACTCCTGCAGTCCTTATGGAACTGACTGATGTCAGTTGAGGTTTCCACTGTTTAAAGGCAGTGTTAGCACGCTAAAAATTTATTCAACAACTCAAGAACAAAAACGAGTTAAGTTTTGGTGATGAGGCCTTTCAAGAAACTCTGGAATATATCAAACCTGGTATCAGGAAAATAATTAATCTAATTAAATTAAAAGGGTTCTTAAATGTATTTTAATTAGTAAAAGAGGTCATAAAAACCCTGAAGTACTTGAACATAAAGGCTCTGGCATTTAAACAGACTTACTCTGTTTTTTTAGAGCAATAGGGTGCATGTACACAAATGAGGAATCATACCAATTCCACCTGCAGTGTGGATTTCGGTTCAGACATGCAGGGGGTGTAATGAGTGATTTACTGATGTTACAGTAGGATCATTTTATTTTTTCTTTGTAGGAACACAGATAATCAGCTGCTGATTTAAGAGTATATATGCACAGCATAATGCATAGCATAATACAGAAATAAAGATACCACTGAACACCTCTCAAAACTGCATCATTTAATCAACAATTAAAAAAAAAATCTTTTTGAGTAAACTGGACGTTACACTGATTTCTAACGCTGCCATAGTTGGTGTTCAGCTGAAGAAAGTTCTAAAATACCAGTTAGCATCCAAATACTTCAGCTGCAACAACGTTTCAAGGTGTGCAAGCCCCAGAGCTCTCAAGGGTATCTGGAGTTCAACAGAGTGCTTGGTCACAAGATTTAAAATAATTTCTCTGGTGATGCCCAGGTCTAACGAGTTTTGATGCTAAACAAATCTACAGACATTTATAACTACACCTTAATACCTTGAAATATTTACATCTCTAATAGTGTGCTTTTTTAGATACTGTTTCCAAAACAAGGGCTTCTCAGCCACAGCTTAAAAAACAAATAAAACTGAAGGGATGGTATCAGTATAGTGATACATAAGTTCTCAATTCCTGATTCCATCTCTACTTGTGCAAGTATAGAAGTATATTTATTTGTCTATTTATTAATCCAGCTTGCAGAAATGTGTGTTCTTCTAACTTCTCAGCTGCTCTCCAAGTGACTTTTACCAGAACAGCTTTTTTTTTTTATTTATTTATATCAGGCTAAGAGGATATGTCCATTTCTTTCAGATACAAACCAAAAAAACATGGCTTAAAAATTGTCAGCTCAACATTAAGATTATAATAACACACTCTGCAGTTATTTACCAAATGAACTCAAAACCTAAATCTACTGCAGAAATGTAGTTAGCTCCTTGAGAAAAACTTTTCATCACAAGCACATTTGTGCTACAGTAGAAGCCCTTCCTGTAATTTCCAAGTAGAGTTCAAAGAGTTTTGATCCACATAGCTAACAATTTATGCATACCTGTTTAAGCCTTTCTCTATTCTGTGAGAAAATTCTTCAGGAAACCAGAATTTCAAAATTCTTCACTCCACAAATTTTCAGAATGTCCTTTAAAGCCCAATTTTTCCCCAAAGCCAAAGGGAGGATAGCCTGCTCTGCATTTACACTGTATTTTCTTTTTGTCCATCCACTTATTTGTTTTCAAAAAGTTGATGAATTTTGTATCTTTTNTTGATGATATTTAATGTATGGTAAACACAGTTAGGGCAGCTCTTAAGCATCATGCATCTACCTAAACATAGAAATCTGCTAAATTCACATCAATAAACTTGATTCAGAGATGGGGAGGAAACAGTAATAACAGAAGAACATCATGTTATTTTTATTACAGTCTGCAGCCTAGTAGATAGGCAAATTTTGATACATCCATAAAGTGCTTATTTTCAAAAACCTTTCAAAAGCCTTTTATGAATCACACATAGTATTTAAAAGATGATGACCCACAGGTGAACAACTGGGCTATTGGCAACTTACAGGGAAGTTTGTGCAGTCTGAAATGACGTCAGCTAGTCCTTTTGAAAGTGGGTACATTATCTGACATTTAATTATTACATATTCTGGTTACTCAAGAAGAATTTGGAGTAGTTCATCCTACTGTAACAATTAAGTGACAGATATGCTGAATCGAGTAAACATGCAGCCAGTTCTCAAACTTATCTTGATGGTAAATGTATGATTTTGCAAGAGAAACAGATAGGAATGAGCCTTGACAAGGGAGGGGAAAAGAGGTTAGCAGTCGTCTCACCACCCCAGCCTTTTTGTATACTAAACTTCCTTGCAGTCGTTACAGAAACAGATGCAATACAAGCTATTAAGAAAGCTCTAGCAATATTTCCAAAAACAGAACTATGCAAAGTCAAGAGTGGATTCTTAATCCTTACTGCTATCTCAAGTAGATCTAAAAACAGAATTACTCAGACCTAAATATATGGGTTTTTTATAAACTAGTTTCTCAATGACTATTATGACTTCAAGTGTAACCCAGTAAACCTATTTTTAGTGAGCTACCAAATAAAACTTTAGTTGTTGGTTATTGATGAAGAGTTAGTAAAGAGGATGAGAAAGCAGGATGAGATCAGGGAAAGAGTTCATGAATAAAAAATGACAACAACTATGGAAAAATAACCCTTTCAAATGGAATATTATGCTTGCTTTGTGTAAATGTCAATTCATTATTTTCATGTTATGCATGACAGTAAAATCCTGTACCAAAAATTATCAATACTTACATATGCAGACACTCTGAAGACTGTAGAAATAATACGTATTTCTTTTGTTTCAGGATTCTTTTGAACACTGAAATACGGGGGAATAATACATACTTAATATATATAGTAAGCACTGATTATTAGAATGCTTCCTTTAATAAATACATTTTTAACATATATGCTGTGTTCTCGCTCAAATTTGATCAAGTCCAAATTAATAGTTAAAATTCAACTCATATCACATTGACCATGAAAAGCTGTGCTGATCATTGTTAGAAAACATGGATATTATGACATTTTACTGAAAACTATTGAACATATCTAGTCATCTTAGCAGGTTTCACTGTTTTCAGCTACTAAATCACAGCAATATTACCAAGGCCTGGATGACTCCATCATAAAGGTTGTATTTTGATAGCTATGAAAAGTTATTCAGCTAAACGTTTTCTAAAAATCTTCACATATTCCTTGAGAAAAAAAAAAACCTGCAAAGTGAACTGTATCTTAATACAGACTACAAGAAGTAGCAGCAATACTGGTGAAGAAATGCAGATTTTAGCTCATTTTTAATTAATATATAATTATAGTTTGGTTTCATTTTTCCTCCTTTGGGATATTGTATATATAGACAGCTATGCAAATTAGGATGGTAATCGTTCTCAATTTTTGTATTTCTACACTGTGTTTGTTGTGAAGACTGCCATTTCTTCCATCACAATTACTAATTACACCAAGATATTATTGCAAAGCATCTCAACATATTTTAAACTTAAAATATATTTTAATTGTGTCATTTTCCTCATGTTTGCTTTAAGTGATGCTTACATTTCTTCATTAATTAGATCATTTAACTTCTATTAATTTATCTAATTTCACAGATTCCTATTTACATTAACTCCCTGTGGAGCAGTTGAGTCTCACAAATTCCATACTTACACAGTTCCAAGAAATGCATAGCTCAAAACCTGCCTTGTCACAAACAGGTTCAGTTCCCGGGAAAGGTCCCAATATAGCCAAGTTGCTAGAGGATGTGTCTTAAATATGGCCCGGTTGTACACTGCACCAGCTCCAAGCTGTCAGTGACAGCAGCCCCCTATTACCACTGCTTTCACAAAGCTTCTTTTTATAAGAACAAACAACCCCCAAATCAACGAACGTCATCTTTGTTGATTCAATCTCTCCAACCAATAAAAGAAATTGACTCTCCGATTAAGTGATTTCATCTGTAATGACACAGTCATGTATGAATTAAGCCTGTACTGTGAAGTTGATCTTTCCTGTGTTGAGTCAGTAAGGAGGCTTTCTCAGAATTTTTTTGTTGCAACTGACATGTTTATATACTCAACAGTGGATTAAGAGGGCATTGCTGAAACTGGTACTGGCCCCAGTTGTCTGCCTTACCACCCCTCTAGAGATTACTGCCTTCCCAGCAGGGACAGCTCAACGGGTTCATGACTCAGCTTCTGAACCACTGCAGTTTACAGATCAGCATATTAATATAAACTAACATGGATGTCAGTTTATGCTAACGTACCGGGCTGTAAACTGCAGCAGTTCAGAAACTGTTCAACCATCTCTGCTCAAAGAGTGACAACTTTCAGAACAAGGTATGGAGGGTTAGTGGGGTTAGCGCTTTCTACCATGGATCACCACCCCCAAAAGCTACAGTTGTATTTAAGTCACTCTGGCTTCATATTGTTGTGGCTGAAAACAATGTTTTAAATTTCTGGTTTCTTAATTTTTATGTTATATATATCTAGGATACCAAAGTAAGGGGTGACAGAGAATAAGTCTTCCTCTTTATTCTCCTGCCTTGAGAAATTTTCCCCTTGTGGTTAGCTTCCTGTAAGTAATTTTTCAGACTGAATGTTTATTTCTAGTACTTTGGTTAATTTTAAAGGCAAAATAATATATCTGCCAAAATCAGATGAGATTCTTCCCTTGCTTACATGAAAGAAACCAGAAGGTTGCCTTTGACAAGCTCGTTTGCTCTATTTCTTTTTTTTTCCCTAAAAAGGTTTTAGAGAAAACTACCTTGCCTTCTTGAAGAGGATAGTATTGCCTTAAAAACAGTCTTAATACCCACCTTTGTTCTTTC
The DNA here is from genome assembly GCA_008711295.1 of Anarhynchus alexandrinus. Lineage (NCBI taxonomy): Eukaryota > Metazoa > Chordata > Aves > Charadriiformes > Charadriidae > Anarhynchus > Anarhynchus alexandrinus. The sequence goes on along the minus strand of VUYV01000288.1, from coordinate 658,415 downwards.
AAATTGTTAACTTCTAAACTATTCACTGAATATGGTCGTTCCTTCATCGCTTTAATGTGCATCTATTCTCTTTTTATGAAGAGCAAACTTCCTCATCATCTCTCAATTCACTTTGGGTTCTATTTATATCTTAACCTTACTGGCAATATTTTATTAAGCTTTCCAAACGTTAAAAGAACAACTAAATGCTTTCACATAAATTCATTTGTTATGGGGGAAAGGGCATGGAGATGGCACAGAAAGAAGAGAACAATGACCACAAGATACTATGCAGATGTCACCATAGAGAGACACTGTCAGAAACATCAGGGGTTAAGTACAGAAGACAAGATCTATCAACAAAGTTTCATAGATGAGATTTTAATTAACAAGTTTTTGTCATGTAAATGTATTCTTTAACTAAACTAAAAATACTACAACAAGGATTTTGAAAATATTTACGTTACACAGGATACGATACAATGCTAAAATTTTGGATGGATTCAACTGGTCACAGAATTATTACTACTGGATTAGTAACCGACAACAACTTGTACATCAATTAATTAGGAAGTAATTATTACTCTTTTTACAAAGGAGAAAATGCCTGCCGTTTAATAGTTGTATTTGGAAGTCCCAAGCTGTGCTTGTAAAATATATAGAGCAGGTAATTTCAAAAGATTATTGCATTCTTTCATAATAAAGCAATATACATGAAAATGCTTTAATAAAATGAAATCTCAAACCATTTGGCGCTATTTTGAACGCTAATGCCCTGGAGTTAGAACTCAGGAAAGGCCAGAAGAAAGGCTGTAAGAAAAAGCGGGGAAAAGCTCGTAACAGGTCTGCCACTCCTGGCACTAGAGACACTTCTGTGGAACTCTTTATGCCAAAGCTCTTTTCCATAGGAAAAACTGTTACAGGACCAAACAGTGGTGGTTTATACCTCTGTAAGCATATCATGATTAGACTAAGTTCAGCTGTGGGGGCCAATTTTTCAATGTACATCAGCTAGCAGCTAATAATTATTGTACTATCCATTTGTTTTTCACCAAGCCTTCTGAGCCCTCAAGACATAAAAATTAAAGCTTAAGAAAAGTACAGTTCACAGAATTTTTTAATACCACAAAAAGTTTTTAATATCACTTTACAAACATAGAAAGTATCCAATGCGACTGCAACCCAAGATGAAAAGAAACCAGACAGAGGACAGCATTCAAGGAAAGAAGAAATTAAAGAATAGTTGGTTTTCAACAGGAATTTGAAGGTGAACTATTTGGTAAACAGAATTTAAGAGACCACTACTCTCATTAGCAATCTCTTACTGCAAATAAGAGGCCATAAGAAAGTAATTTTAATTGCTTTATTTTCTGGTGTAATTTGTGCAAAAATGAAGTAAGTAACAGCGCGCAGCATGAGCTAGAAATTAGAAATCAAGTCAAGATTGGCATAAGTGTCCCTCTTCCCCTGCATTGCTCAACCTTTCACTTTTTCTCTCTTAAGAAGGTGGTCACAAAACAGCAACATCATTTTGGATAAACTGGGGGCAGGGGGAAATGAGACAAAGCAGGAGACAACCGTGATTGTGAAGGGGGAGGGAAAGTCTGAAATGTCAAGATCAAAAGCTTTTCTCATGGGACCAATAGAGAACTTAATACTAAAGGAGCAGGATAAAAGATTTAGTTAAATTGCAAGTTTCTTTTCAACTGTTAGTCAGTGTTAACACCAGCTCCAATGGCAGTGAGAAACCAGCAGACATTTGTAGGCACAGAAATGAAGAGACATGTGGTAAATAAATATTGAAGATCAGTGCTGTCACATGAACTACGTAGATGTACTTCAAAACTTTGGAAGACAGAAAGCAAGCTGCTAACTGGAAAAAAAAACCCAAAAAACAAGCCAACAAAAAAAAAAACCAAACACCAAAAAACAGAGGAATGGATCTTGAAGGGTTTTCTTCTGGTATTGTGTAAAGGATAGAAGTAGCAAACGAGAAAAATCACAGAAATATATAAAGGGCCAATAGGGAAGAGGTTGAAGGTATAGAGAAAGCAAACCTTGAAAACGGGATCAAATTGTGAGGAAGATTTTGGCAGATGCTCTTTTTTTTTTTTTTAAGTAACAAGAACTACTTGACATCCTTCTTGAATTTTACAGCAGGAAAAGGAAAAAGAAAGGGAAAAGGCTTCAGGAGATAGGAAGGTAAAGAAAAGGAGTGGCTTAGAACAAAGCTTGAACATGTTTAGGAGAAAAGAACTCAACAGCAAAGGGAAGCAAGAAAGTGAAGGAACTGATTGGATTTGTGCTTTGTCCTGGGTCAATTCAGCAACACAAGAGCAGAAACAGCTGTAGTCAATGCGGAGTCAACTAAGGCCGAGGATTAGAGTAACAAACAGCTTGTTTCAAGTGCAGAGTGAATGATTTAAAAGAAAAGGGAGGTAGAGCTGAAGCACTGATAGGATCCCTTTTTTGTCATATTCTCTATTTCTGAAGAATCCACTTGATTTCCATCTATGTATGATATGAAAATATCAAAACTAATCACACTAATAAGAAAGCTCTGGTAACTATTAATTAATTAATTAATTAAGGTGACTAACTAAGAAATGTATTCAAAATAATACATGCAGCAATCTAAGTTTGTTATTTCTAAAAAGTCTTGGAATATTGATAACGCTCAATTTCTCTGTTTTTGTGGTTTCTCTAGAAGTATGAACTGTTATACTGCTACTTTAATAATTTCTTTTAGATGACCCTGGGAAAGAGCAAGTGACTACATCAACTTGCACCCTGAAAAGTACTGACCACTAGAAAATCTGAAAGCTGCTTAGAAGTCATTAAAGATTTCTAAGCTTCTTTGGTTAAGTACTACAAAAAATTCCAGAAACAAGCCAAATATTTTGTTTTAAATATTTTGTTTGGATACAGCAATCTATACACAAGTGCTACAAAAGTAAAGAAATATTCAGGTGATTCAGAATCACTAGGTCTAATAATTTCACGGTATCTTTGTTCAGACATACACATTTTACTCTTAACTTTATCCAAAGACATTTTAAGAACAGACTTAATGACAAATATATCTTACACGATCTTTTTCCTAGTATGCTTGTGTATAATGTTAAAATAGGGGGTGAAATATCAATTGGTCATCACACCATTCCAAATAGAGCTGACAAGGAAGAAAAATAGCAATTCCTACTTTAAGTGATTTCAAGCCTTTGTAGTGTACATTGTAGTCACATTGCTTAGTATCCACATTATCAGAGTTCTTGTACTATCATTTCAGAGGTCTGCAATTGTTTTCCATTGTTCAGGTTGATATTGTTCTTTATACCACCCACAAATACTTATTATGAATGGCAAAGTATAATATAATGTATAATATAATATAATATAAAATTTTAGTAATATCATTGACGATCTTCATATTCCCATTAGCTTAGCTAGGAATGAGTCCTTCCATAACCGACAACTACATTCGATTTCCCACTAACCAGGAAATAAGAAATTTTGTCAATCAGAGAAGTCAGCATATGGGTTTATCAAAATAGGCCAAAAAATTGCCTCTTTTTTTCTGAATTTGAACCTCTAATCAATCACCTCTAATCTCAAGAAAAAAAAAAATTCCAAACAACTCCATACACCAGACCTGGCAAAACTGTGTGTTATTCCACTGTGTCATGTTAACAGCCAGATTCTATCACCCTTCGCTTTCTGCTGTGAGAATTGTATTTGTGGAATTAAGAATGCCAAAATCCAACTGTATTAAAAAAAAATTAATAATCAGCTGGAATAAAATATATACAGAACTAAAAATTTCAACTGAAGTATTTCAATTTTTAAATCCTAAGCCAAAAGTAGCTTGAAAGTAGTCGCAGACTATACATCCAAGACTTAATTGTTCATATTTTATCAATGGCAGTGGGAACACAATCTGGTTCCAGTGCCACAGCATGTTTTCAGCAGATGATTACAGAAAAAAAATCTTTAAAATGGGAGTGAATTATAAAACATCAATGTCTATGTGTAATGTAAAATAAAGGTTTTATGTGGGACAGATGCCATTAAAATTGTATATATTTTGCCATTGAACTACTACCATTGTTACACAGTATTTTGATAGTTGAAGACAAATAAGCTTGCAGATTGATTAAATAACAGCCCCATTTCTGAAGCAGTAATGCACAATAAATTTACACAAATCGGCACAAAGTATCTATGCACAGCACATACATATACAATTGTATAAACCAGAAAACACTTACCTCACCAAGTCTTTATATAAAGCTTTTGTAGTTTCTAAGTATGGGCCAACTACATCTTCAAACTGGCAAAGAGTTCCTCCAATGCAAAGATGCTTAAAAAGACAGAACAGAAATTCCTCGCGATCCAGTTGACTGAATAAATCATAATGGTCTGAATCTTCCAGAAGCAAGACCTTGTGAAACAAGAAGATAACAAAGAAGTCAAATAGATAAACATATCTTATTTGAGATTAAGTTTATAAACAAGGCAACTACTTTGCTGTATGTCACACAGTGTTTACGCACATATAAAATGTATGAACTAGAGATGGAAATAAATAAGTACTTCTCTCTAAGTCCTTCCTCCAATGACGCAATGATGTTCAAAATTTATAGATACAATATAAAGCAGAATCACTGTCAGATTCGTGCCAACAAGACATACAGGAAGATTTTTCAAGAGTCTNTGGTAAGCACAAGGTCCAGCATAGCTCCATAGCTTCATACTAATGAAACAATCAATAATCTGAAAATAATCTAGCTATAGTTGGTATGTCAATCACTGCCAATTAGTTTGTCTCTGGTAACTTTGCCAATATTTGCTTTTTTACTCTAAGTTTACACAGTTATCTCAGATTTGTAAAGGAATCCTAAGGATCTCCCAGAGGACATAATTCAAACTCACATCATTCTGTACTGCAGACTCTAGTGAGCCTTTACTTGCAACCTGTATAAACCAGACATGCTATCCAGCTGCCTCCATGCGTCTCACCTGCCTTTTGATGCAATGTCCTCTGAACACAGAGGACTTGCTAGATTAGTCCCAACACTGCCCACTGTAAGAGTCGACAGGAATTGTAATTCAGTATGGCTACAAGACATTTGAGTCACATCAGCCAAAGTGCAGATGCCAACCCAGGCAAACTGGTCAAAGCCAGGCATGAGCTTACCGCTCTCTGGCCCTCTTTATAACATCACTACAGAACCTGAGTAAAAAGGGGTCAGGGCAGCAACTGTTGTTGATGGCCACCTCATATGTATCCCAACCCCCTTCTCGGTTGGATCAAGAGAAGACGTGACAAGTAGGAAAGAAACGTGGAGTTTTGCAGATGAAGGCCACCGTCTGACTCCAGGAGATAGACAGTTTGCTGCCCCCTACAGTCTACCGTCCTGGGGTGTGGACTAATTTCATCTGAAGCTTTGACGTCATTCCTGGAAGATTTTGACTCTGAATTCTTTCTGCCATCTTAGGTCTTATGAGTAGGAATCACATTCATTTCAAACAAATGTGAATCCGTCAACTTGCAACTTGCAGACACACACATCCCTTCCAAGGGAAGGAAAATGGAAAGAAACTGAAACTCCAATGATTTCTTATTTTAAATGTTGCCTCTCACTTTCCTATATCCAATATATCTCATTTTCAGAAAACATTTCATATGTACCTGACTTAGAAATAAATACATAGTATTTTGAATGGCTAGGCTACAAACCACATCTGAAATTCAAACATGAGCTTGAGTTCTCTCCTTTTCCCAGAACTTTACAAGACAGACCAGTATTTCAGGCCACGTCCTGTAACCAGTGTCACTGGTTCAAATACATTGCCTTCAAAGGATTTGCCAAGTGCAAATGAGTGCAACTCTATAATTATTAAGTACTTATGATGATTATATATACACGGAAGAGCAAAATCCAGTTCTCCCACACTATGCTTTGCTAATGCTAAACAAACATAAGTTAAAAAAAAATTGTTAGCTTATGAAGTCAAAAGAAACACTTATGGTGAAGACATATGTTGATTAAGAAGGTGCCACTGTTAAAGAGGTTCCTTTTCAGAATAATCTGCCCTCTAACACCTCCACTGGAGTACAACAAACAGGTTTTACCTTGCAGTCCTGTTCAAGAGTTATATTTAGTCCTTTTCCACTGTTACACTGAAAAATAATTTCCCTTTTCACAGTTTTCTCTCCTTTGTTTCAGTGAAAATATACGAAGAAGCCTTTCCTTAAATGCCTTCACATATAATATGGTCAGAATTCTTGGCCAGGAATGCTTCATGATGTAGCTATTGAGTACATTCAGTTTCATCAACTACCTGAAAGGTTGGGTGAACACACAGCTCTGGGTATCATAGGCCCTTTCTATTGGCACCATTTGTTTTCCCCTCCTAGGCAAACGAGTAACTGCATTTCCCCCCAGACAAGCACTGACTACTTGAGAAGGGTGGGTAGAAGAAGATAGTACCTTTTTCTCGCATCTTAAAAGGAAAGAGGGCCCACGTGGAAAACAGCCATTGCTTTCACACATTAAGGCACTGCAGCGCCTCAATTGATTCTCTCACACGGCCATCGGTGCCCATTTTTACCATGGAAAGTACATATTGTCAGAAAAAAAATTACTGAAAAATGTGTCCTTATGTACATACAGTACCTACTAGAATATGAAAAATTATAAGAAAATATTCATTGCTATACTGACCTTCCTTAATTCATCAGAGATGAGAATATCATCATAATAGTCATCATAACATTTCACAATATCTCCAGTTTCTCTAACAACTCCTTCAGTGTATAGCCGATCAAAAAATGACATGGAAATTTGTGTACAGGGCACCACTGTAGCTTCAATTTTTGTCACTTTGGAACCTGGAATACATAGGAAGGCTTCACTCCAAGTCTCTTGCAATAAATAAAATAGGAGAATTTCTATGTAATAATTTGTAATTTGATACAGCGTGGAAATAATCAGCTTCTCTAAATGCTTGTGTGTGGTATATTCTTTAAAAAAATACAGATCACATAAGTATGACTCAATCACACAGTCCTTCAAAAAACAAAGAAAGCTAAGAAAGAAACAAGCATAAAGAAAACACTAAATTCATCTGATGCTACCCTCTACTAAGAGTCATGTGTCTGCTCCCCCTGTTGGTAATACTATGAGCCGAAATAAGTAATAGATGAAACACCATGTGAAACTCAACATCGCCTTAGATCACACCCTTAGAAAATAATATTCCACACCTTAAGCCTTGAAGAGTCTGAGGACAAATACGAAATTTGGCATGATGAAGTACAAAAGTCAATAGCTGCCAACAGCATCCCACAAAGTAAAAAACAAAATTAACAGCCCTGACAAATTTTTGGTTTAAGTATTATAACTGAACTTTTTGAAAATTTATTTTGTAGCTACTGTAAGCTTTAATAACCAGCTATTTCAGGAGATGAAAAAGGTACTTTTAGTACTTCCTGTATGAATCAGGAGTATTAAATGTCATCATTAAGTGCTGAGTACATTTTTCTGTAGTTTTTCTGTTTTCTGTGCCAGCAAGTCATCCAAGGCTTGATCCTTGTTGCTCCTAAACATCTAGTGCCATTTGAGATGCCCTACAGTATTTTACTTAATGAGGTATCAGTCCATAAGGGCACATATCTTTTCTATATACAGTGTTACATCTACAAATTTTTATGTGTGGTGTTGGATAATTTATGGCACCTCAAATAGCATTAGATGCCATGTTTAAGAAGCTTTGGAGTCAGTTCAGTTCCATCAGCTCTCTACGGTCAAAGTGTTCAGACCAAATGATGGAACATATTCTCTGCTCATCAGAACACATTCTCTGCTCATCCCCAGGTCACCCTGAACACCCTTCAAAGTGCTTCTGGAACAGGAGAGGGGAGGACAGCACGAGTGAGCATGAGCAGGAGTGAGCATGCAACACAAGGGCAATGTGTCTCAGCAGAGATAATATCCACAGCATTCCAGCTTTCCGTGACTTTACTCTCTTCTTTTCTCCTCTGTAGGCTCCCTTGATGGGAGACTGATCAACAACATCACAATATCAAAAAGCTTTTGAGCGTACAATTAAAGATAAAATTATGTGGTGTCCTGACAAACTGACCTAAAGGATCACTAAAGACCAGTACTTAGGAAATGTACAAATTTCACTAGATGACAGTATTTCAGGAACAAACACGCCAAGAAGGGATGTATGAACCATGATGCTTCCAAGAGCACCTATCATTTCATTCTGATCCTAATCTTTGCAAGCAGAGTATAACCTAAAATTTCTCTTGCCTCCACACTTCCAAAAAGTCCTTGGGATTTCTCCCATATATTATTACATGGAGGTTAAGTAGGACTGGCATTTTGGTATCTAAATGTGGGTAAACTGTACCACCCACCTGATCAACTCTAAGAAAAAAATGAAAGAGAAGTTACAAGCTGATGGCTCGAAAATTTGTCTACTTCAGCTAAAAATACTCGCATGAAATTTTATAATTATTTTATTGGGCCAATGTGATGTGATGAAAATTGGCTATGGAGAAAAGCTTGGTATTTAATTGCTTGGCTTCATATCTACAGATATGGTTATGAAAACCATATCTTTATTAACCGTTTCTTTATTAAAGAAAAAAGGTTTGGGACATTCTCCTACCTGTCCACATAGTGACTATAAAAAAATAATCAAATTATGTAAGCAAAATCACAAGTCAGAAAAAACATGACTTACAGCCTCGCAACTTAAGAAAAAAACTCCAAACACTGATTTTTATTTATTTATTTATGCTTCCTCCCACCTCCTCACCTCCAGTCTCCTCTAATTCTCCAGCTTCCTTTAGAAGGGATAGAATTTTTATTTTACAAGAGATTTAATAAGAGCTAAATCAGCCTCTAACATAGAAATTATTTTGTAAAGACCTATGAATCAAAAACTGAGTCAAGACTTATAAAAATCAGATGTTAAATGACTTGAGAAGAAAAAGAGACATCTTACATTTTCCCAGTTATTGAGCTCAAAGTATAAGAAATTGAGCTATTTATAGGCCTTCAAATTGTTAGGATTTTATTGGGGGAGGAGGAGGAAAGGAGACACAGTTCTGCTCTGAAATGAGATTTTATGAAAAATCCCATCAGGAAAAAAAAAATCAAGAGCTTTGTAATCTATTCAGTAGTTCAGAAAACCAAACTATAAATGGAAAAGTTTAAATATACTGGAGGCTCCTATTCTCCATTTGAGAGGTGAGACTTGAAATTGGAGATTCAGAATTTCCTGGAAAAGAGTGACCAGTTTTAATAACACTGTAAAAGTGAGCAATAAAATAGGAAGAAGAAATGCCTTGACAACTCTGCAAATGGAAAACAAAGAGCTGAGAAGTACTGAAGTAGATTAAGCTTCTTACAACAGCTAGCTCTGGAATATCTATGAAGTGCTGCCAATATACTTTTAAATTAACACGTTGCATATCTAGTGTGGGGCAGATAAACCCCAGATTAGGTATATTTAGAATTCCTCCAAAGTTTAAGAAAGATTTTTACCTCAAGGAAACATCTTGCAACTCACTATTTACAAAACAGTTTATACAGAACACACATAATGCAAGTTCAGTGCTCCATACTAAAAAGATGGTATTTCAAAAGTAAAAGGTGCAGGTTGATGATTAATAGGTTCANAAATGATAACCTATAACAGTAGTATGAAAAATTGCTTCCAGATTTTAAAACCCCATTCCAAAGACAGCAATCGTTAGAGCTTCAAGTACATACGGCAACTCAAGAATCTTTCTTAGGCAAATACTTAACTTTTATTTACCCAAAAAGACAGTAACCCTATCCCTTTGAAGATAACGTTTCAAGTGTTAATTGAGCTTAAGCAGATACAGTCCTGGGTCCCCAAGACTGCTGACAGGTGCAAGGCCAGTAATGTGTCCAAGGAAAAACTACTATTTAGTTTTCATTGCAGCTATTTAAAAATACAAGACTCAAGACATAACTTGGTATGCATCAAATTAGTTCCTTTTGCTGCTTCTATTTTAGAAATATGAGAGTAACAGATGAAGGGGGTGCTTAAAGCACATGACAGAACTATCAGGTACTTTGCCATGCAGCCAGAAAGAGGGGAAACAAATATCCCTACTACAACAGGCAAAAAAAGCGTGGTGTGAGAATAGGTAATTAATTATATGTCTGATCAGATGAAGAAGCCTAGAGAATATCCGTGTGCATTGTTTACTTAAAATGTTATATTTCAAGTAATGTTAAAGCTGAAGTCCTTGAGACAATGTACTAATGTGGAATTCTACCGGGAATTGCAACACATTGGGGAGCTGGGGAGAGAAGTACATGTTGCATTCCTTGGGGACCCCATGTTTTATGCAACCTTTTGATCTAACAGTTGGAGACTGAGGATGTTACAGTCTAACAATATTAAGGTGAGGATGAAAAGCAGTCAAAAGAAGAAAAAAACTGAGATTAGACACAGGGAAAAAAAGTAATAAAGAACTTTTAGAAACAGATTTTAGGAAAAGGAGATAGACAAGTAACAGAAGAGGTAGAGATAAATATGAAAGTGAAACCACACCCACTAAATTAAAAAGAAAAATAAATTCTTAGTAAGAAGGTAAAAGGGGGCACAGCCTGGAAAAAGACAAAACAATTATGAAAACAAATACTCTCATAAAGTAGTATTATATTGATGTTTTATATAATGCTGACGTCTTTCTGTGGGTATGTAAATACTTCCTGCCCAAGCTCACAGCAGGGAGGAGAAGGGAGGTTTTTAAAAACCTATCTAAACCCCACTTATGTTATGCATCCAAAATATCTCCCCCCTGTAAAAAAACCCTAAAATTTTTGTTTGCAAAAGAATAAATACAGTATTTGAATCAACCTAGTTTATCTAATTTTCTTCCTATTTTCTAAAAAGCAAAATAAGCCAATTTCCAGTATTTTCTTTCAAGAACAGGAACTTGTTTTTAAAAGAGTTACACCATAGTGATAAGAAAATGATATATCTGGATTAATATATTGGCATGTCTGAAGAAGAAAATACTAGAAGATGATTTTTTACCTCCTCCCACTCAAAGCTCATTCTTACTATATTTTCAAAAAATGCACATGAAGTCTAAGGATAGAAAAATGTGCCAACATTCCTCACCAAAAATAGGCAAAGAATGGGAAGATGAAATTTTAAGAGCAAATGGGGTATACCAGCTGTTCAGGATTTAGAAAGGGAACCCTTCCAGTCCTCAGAAGAAAATGCTTTACTTCTGTGCTGAGGAAGATTGAGCAGAATCAGGAGTTAAGCTGGGATACTTGGCAAGTGACCCTCCGCTCTTAAACACAAGGTATGTAACCTACTGACCTTCACTACAAGGACTGGCAAGTCACAGGCTAGACAGATAGCCTAAAAAAATTCTTGCCTAAAGCAGGAAAAGGTTTACCCACAGTTTAAAATACATTTATTTTCTTTTTGCTTGCCAGATTGAAAAAGAGGTACCTGAAGGGCAACTTGAGATATTTTTTTTTTTTGCATCTTATATATTTCAATTGTTTTAACAGCCAGATACAGTGTTTGGAAAATGGATTTTGCTGACAAAAAGGTCGCAAAGTCTAATGTCATTGTATATAGTGGGGAAAACCTATGCCAATTCCAGAAGGTTGAAATGGAAAAGTTAGAAAATTCCCAAAGCTCCATTAAATATTTACACACAGTAAAGTATTTGCTGACAAACCAAAAAAAACTGAGGACTTCACACTACATCCTTTTCAAATATTCCTTTTAAGGAAAATCACTTTGGTGATATGAGAGTTCATATTATGCATAAAATCTCATTACATTATCACATGCACTTGCCTTGAAATTTTGTGGGTCATGTACATAATCAAAAATACAATTTAAAAGTGGTGCCATAAAATCATGTGCTATTTGCTCTTGGTCTTTCTCCTTTAGTGTTCCACCTTCATCTACAGACATAATCAAGTGTTATAAGCGGTTAATGGTATAGCGACAAACTAGAAGTCAACCTTATGCCATGATTACAACTAGAGCAATCTATGACCTGGCGCTCTTTCTGTGCCTAGATCACTTCTGCTGTGCAGACTGCATATTTACACAAGCTTGGGGCTGTGCTCTATCTGATCTTCTGCTCTCTCAACTTTAATTTGTAACAGAGCAATAATCTCAGATCTGTTCTAAGTAAGGTGGTTGCATCTATAGAAGAGGGTCTTTATCCAAATATTATCTGCATAAGGTAGTACTTTAATTCCACAATTAATGCAGTTGATTATGTCTGGATACACGATCAGGTCAACTGGATGTCCCAGACCATTTAAACACACTTCTAGTAGCTTGGTTTATGGATCAATGCAGGGGTCAAGGAAAAAAGTGTAAAATGTGAGAATTTAGTAACAAACTAGGTAAGAATCTTTTCTCATTTTTTAGTAAAAGAAGTCATTCTTTAAGGTACCTCAACCAGGTGAAGATACACATATATGATCTGTCATTATTACAGAATGGTAAATTAGAGGAAAATAGCTACAACACAGACTTTTTATATAAGATAATTTATTCTAGATTTACCCAATGTAGTCCATTGTCCTGAAGCTGAGAGCAACTTTAAACTGGAGTTCACATTTTGATCATTAAAAAATGCCTATAATATTAAAATAAGAGAACACAAGTTAATGAAATGAAACAGAAAATCATCCTTTATAGTGCATTGGATACTTTCAAAGCAAATTATAGGGATCCAATTAGTAAGTAGATTCTGTATGGTCTTTCAGTTTGGATACTAAATATCACATGACAAATACATGTTTTTGTAACTTTGTGTAGCCAGTGTCTTATATACAAGATATCTTCATGTATATATTTATAAATGCATTATTAAGGTTTTACAGCAAAGCACTTTGAGTCCAAGAACAAAGATTGTATGGAAACCTTGCAGGTACAGAAAATGGAAGAAGAGATGAAACAATCCTATCTCTGCACTCAATGTTGTTGAAGTAAAATATTCAATGCTAAGTATGATTGTAAAATGTACATTTTGTAAATAAATTTGAAGCTTGGAGAGTGTAGAGACACAAAAAAAAATTAAACAGATACAGAAGAAATACATAAGTTATTGAAGGGATGGAGAAGATGTTCCACAGTAAGATTTTAAGTATTCAATCCTACTGATTTATCAATTAAAAAAAGGAGACATGCATAGTAACGCTGGTAGCTGACAAGTTTAAATGAAAGATAAGCCAATTAAGAAAACCCACACTTACATATATGCATACAAGCAGAGTGAATAATCATTGAAGAAGCTGCTAAGAAAATGATGGATTTTTCACTCTCTGCATCACCAAACCTCTTTACCACCTCTCTGGGATACAGAGAGATCAGACTACATAATGTAATGGTCCCTTTGTTCTCAAATAATTCACAGCTACTCAGAGTTCATCATTTCATAGTGATATTTTTACATTTTTAATTCAAAAGAGACAAGCATTAACAAGGTAAATGCATATTTTGAAAACTTCAATCACTTGAAATGTTTATCAGTGGGACATGAAATATTGGTGTATTTCTGTGTGAATTGCTTTAAAATACAAAGTAGCTGAACTTTTTATCCAGGATAACAATATAAAGTAGACATAAAACAAATCAAAGAGTTGTTTTTAAAACAACAGATGTAAAAACCACACTGTTTTTAAAATCACAGATTATTATTTTTTTCTGTCTGCAAACAGACGAACAGATTTGACTTTGCAGACAACAAAAGCGGAGGACACAAAATCAGCAAAAGACTTGAATTTCAAAAAGCTGAGTGCCCAAAATTCCAGTATAAAGTAATGGTAACCACTACATTTTAAAATCTTGTATTTTCAGATATACGGTGCACATGCACATCTAATTGCATAGTGTATTTACTGTGACAAAGTGGGAATAACTGTGAACAAGTGTACCAACTGCATGTACACTGTTTGAAGTCTCCCCCTGGGTGGACTTCCCAACATTAAATGCGGTGGCCAAGATCATCATCCAGTTCAGATTCCCATTCTTGGGAACGTTGAATGACTAAATTGTTCCCTCTTTAAACAGAGTAACATTAGTACAGACTAAAATATTTTTACTGGACAATACAGTTAACCCACAAAATAAGACTTGAGCACCACACCTAAATCACCTACTTTCAAACAGACAGCGAGCAGGCAAATAGCACGTTAACACTGCTACAATGTTTGCCATTATGCAGTTTTCCAATAGCTGTAATTTCCTGGAAAAAAAAGTCAACTTAAAATGTAAAGGACTTAGAACTACCATGACAAATTCGTCCTTTTGATAGGGCTTAAACTGCTGGTCAAAACTGAACGCTTGTGCTGCGATCCTGCCTTGCATGGACCTGAAATGGAAAAATGGGATGAAATATTCTGCAGACACGCTAGGTACTTATTCACTCTGCAAACTTCCCTCGGGACACTACATAAAGTCCTATTCTGACCAATAATTATATTTTTTTCTCTTTCTTTTTTTCACTGTCACTTATACCCGCCTCCCACCCTGCTTTGGGGTGTGGGGGGCCACAACTGCTGCTCAAGCAGCATCAGAGCAACGCTGCGAAGCTGAAATAGGTCTCGGAAGACAAGGATAAACGCCTTGCTCCTCAGAACAAGCCTTTTACGTGCCTGAAAAATACTGAGGAGACTTCCTATTAAGGGGGAGGGGGGGAAGAGAGAGGCCGGGACCCGCCGCCACTGGAGAGCAGGAGCCCTGAGGGGGCGGGGGCGGCCCCAGCCCTCAGCACCGCCCGCCCTCTCCCCTCCTTCCCACCCGCCCCCAGCGAGGCGCCTCTCCCCCTCCCACCATTTGAGGAGCCGGTCCCCGATGGCCCTGTCCTCCAGGCAGGGGAAAGCTTTCTGCGGCAGGCAGCGGAAAACGAAGGCCGCCTCGCAGCGCCGATCCCCGGCGGACATCTTCCAGCGCCGGCGGCGGCTCGGCGGTTGCCGTGGAAACGGGTGCGCCGCCGGCGCGCTCCCGCCGCCGGGCCCGGCCCCGCTCACAAGCGTTCCGCCGCTCACCCCTTCCCTGCGGGGGCCGTCGGGCACGGCTGTCCCCTTTCTGACAGGATTTCTTTGATTTTTAGCCACAAAATCCCCTAATTAAACATCAGTCTTCCCCCCCCTCCCCGCCTTTGCTCCTGTCTATGCACAGGGAAAACCCTTTCTGGCTTGCCAAAGGAGGGCCTAGCAGCCCGCGTGCGAAGGCAGGGGCTGCCATTGCTGGCTTAGTCAATACCACCCCCAATAATGTAATGTCAAACCAAATTATGAAAAGCCCAAAGTTATGAATTATGAAGCTCTAATGAATCAGGGCTGCTTCTTGCTTCCCAGGGTGTTGAGCTGTTTGGGAGCAGCGAGGCTGTGCTTTCAAGCTCTTCCCAGTGGAAAATTTAATGAGAGGAATCGCTGGTTAAGGAAGTTATTTTTAAAAGACCAGTAAAGCAAGAGACACCTTGCAAAACTTGGGGAATTTCCTGCCCTTTGCAGGGAAAGCAGGGAGAGTTTGAGGCCGGTGCACCATCTCACGCTATACCCTTTAGTGATCCACCCCCGCTCCAAAACCAGCTCTCACTTTGCTGCAGATTTCCAAAAATGTCATTTCCCCATTAATCTGCAGCTTGGGCCAAACAGAAGACCCATTTCTAAGAAGTTTAGCAGTGGTTTTGTTTGTTTCTAATTTAAAAAAAAAAAAATCAGCTGAATCAGCTGCGATTTGATTAGAAAGCAGAGGAGAAAGGTGCAGCGTGCCCCGATGCGGGGAGCTGAGGAGCACTCCCGTGTCTCGTCAGCCTCTAAAAGACGTCCTACAGATTTAACTTGTGAGACACGTTACTCAAACAGGCTTGTTCCGAAGGAATCCAGAAGAAATTGAAGAGAGGACCCAATGGAAACTTATTAACTAACTTTATTTTTAAGGAACAGGCCTAGCTTTAAACTATTAACATAGCTTCAGTAGAGTCCATTGCTCACTATCACTACATTTTGTAAAAGAGCGCTTACACCAGCGAGCTGCAGTTCAGCAGATCAAGTTATTGTGTAGCAGCTACAGGACATTTAAGGAGCCATTCCCCTGTAATTTCTCCATTCTGTTTTCTCCAAGTGTTTTCCCACATGCTTCCTTTTTTTTTTTTTTCCAAAAAATTTACTTACATCTAAACAACTATAGAAAATAAAGCTATACTATACTTCAGGATGTTTAGATGGTAGAGACAGTTCAATAGGGGATAAAGAAAAAGTGTGCCTTTCTTAATAGTATTTAAATACAATCTAAAGAGGAGGCACCTGAAACAAATTATTATAACCTTATTCTTAACACATCTCCACCTACTCCAGCACTACTCCATCTGTTAAATTCCTCTTGCCACTAGTATTACTAGCCAGAGATTAAATAGCCAAAGTGAAAGAACTGGTTTGGGCAGGGAGTGATGCGTAGCAACAACTAACAAACACAAATTCTCAATTTCAAGTTGTGCAGACTCAAAATACAGGATTAAAAAAAAAAAAAAGAGTGAGACTTTAGGTCTTTTGGGGCAAAAATTCCTACTGACTTTAGTGAGGATTTTCTCTGATTAAAGTGTTGAATCAACAAGTATATGCTTAAATCCCACTGAAATCTAGAGCCTTTAAATGCTTTGATGAATCAGGAGTAAGGAAATGAGTAAGGACTTCAGGACTGGCTCAGGAGGATCAGGACAGGAAGGTCTAAACGATGGAATTCATTTCTTTAATGTTGTGCCATCTACCTATCGTAGTTTTATAATTCAACATTTCCAGTTTTAAGCAGTTTACAATAATAAAAGTTAAACTGGGACTTTCAGTTTAAACACTGACCTCATTATACTCTGATGTCATTCACAACAGCCTGAAGTAGAAAGTCAGGCACAGTACTCTTTTAAACACACTGTACTTGTTTTTTAGAAAGTTAAGGATTTTATGGTCTCACAGAAAATATTTGGAAGGTCAAAAATATATTTTTCTGCTGCAGAATGAAGTCTTGTCAGTATATATTATTAAGCAATAGTAGTCCCTCACTTTTGACCAAACTAATTTTCAGCCTTGTTTGTTTTTCACATATTTACTTGTATGGGATTTTGAACAGTTTTACAGTCCTGAATAAACCATGGACCTTAAGTGCAAAGCAAACAAACCAGCCTTTCCATGGCAAACAAAAATCAAATTACAGGGGACCAGCCCTGTTGCACCTTTGCGAAGTGCATCAGTCTTTAAGGCAAAGGTCAGCTGGTGACGGAGCAGCAGCCGGTTCCAGTCGGGGAGGTAGTGAAGAACCTGAAGAGCAGCTCCTCCCTCCCTCCTGCAGAAGTCTTCAGCATCGCTGAGGGATAGTTCAGCCACATGAATTAACCTAACAGAGGAGGAAAGGGGTAATTATACATCTGTGAAATAAATGAGTCTTTCCAGTGTTAAAGTACTGTAGGAAAAGTCTGATGGAGAGTAAATTAAGGTCCAGATCCTACATCCTGTCTGTAATGAGAACTAGAGCCCCCCACCCGAATAGAAGCTACTGTGCACTATGGTCGAGCCCAGCTCTTGCAAAAGATTTACGGGGTATCAGCACCCAGTTTTAGGCACTTCAACTAATAAAAGACCACAGGCTCAAGTCCGTGAGAGATACAGAAGCTGAATATCGTGGAAGCCAATTAAAATATCTACAAGTTATTCATAGAGTACCAGGTGGGAAGGGACTGTCTAGACAAGATGGCCCAGCACCCTGTCCAGCTGAATCTTAAAAGCGTCCAATGTTGGGGAATCCTCCACTTCCCTGGGGAGATTATTCCATTGGCTGATTGTTCTCATTGTGAAAATTTTTCTTCTAGTGTCCAGTCAGGATCTCCCCAGGAGTAACTTGTACCCATTACTCCTCATCTTTTCCATGTGATTCCTTGTAAAAAGGGAGTCTCAATCCTCTTTGTAGCCACCATTTAAATACTACAAATAGGAAAGACTGTGGTGTATCTGAATTCCCCTTTTTTGCCACCCCCAAGGCAGAAGTCCCTGTCCACTCTGGAGCCAGGCTCTGGTTCCTCAGGCGAAGGCAGGCAACAGCACCTCTGCTTGCAGAGAACTGCCAGAGGTTTTCTTTAAAAACACAACCAAAGGGCTCATGGTGGCCACCTTAATACCTTGCACCTAAAGACCTTACCCAGGAAGAGGTAAATCTGGATTTTAGCTCCTTTCAGCATGAGGAATCTCACAGCTTTTACATCTAAAGTGCCTCAAGTACTTGGGCTGGTTTCATGTCCCCTGGGTTAACCTACCGCTGTCCTAGCAAGCTGATTTCTGGGTCACGGTGTCAGGGCCCTGCAGAGACTCAGCAACAGCTTTTCCCCGGCGATGTGGCTGCTTGCACCCAAGGCCAGCTCTGCCATAACCTGGGGTCAGATGGCTGCGAGAAGAGCTGTGTGGGACAGAGCTGTGAGGGGCCTCAATGGGAGCCTCATCCTCTTGGCTGGCAAGCTGTGTTTCACCCCCAGCTGTTGCCCCTGCTTCTTTCTGGAGCTGTGTGGACAGCATGCCTGTGCCTGGCCCTGAACCGCACCGATCCTGAGCCTCACCTCAGACTCAGCCTGTCTCATCGCTCCGGACTGGTCTGGTGATCTGGACTTGTGGTTGAATGTGGTCACTGTCACCAGACCTGCTTTGCTGTTCTGGTTGGAGTGCTGTGGGATGGGGTCATGTCGGGGAGGGCACTGCCCTACCGGCCTCCCTGTCACCCTCAGCTCCCAGTTCACCCCATCTTACAGGGCAGCCCCCTCTCGCTGCTGCCTGGCACACAGTATATGGTAGAAAGATGGTTATGTTTATGCTAGATATGTCCATATTGCCTGTTTTAGTTTAATGATCTCAGTATGCCTCAGTGACTGTTCCATTAGTTACCTCTGCTTCCAAAAGATGTGTGATATATTGCTTGATACGTGCGCTACAGCCTATTATGAGGCTTAATTAAAAAAGTGATGCCAAAACAGCGAATTTACAATTTGCATCATAAAAAGTATTTAGAGATAAGTAGTAAAGACATTATGTGAGGCTAAATACCAAAAGTGAGTTCAGGCATCAAAGCAACCAGCATTGCAATGCCTAAATTTTCTTTGGTCCTCAAAAAAGAAACATGAGATGCTGGAGATGCACAGTAAGAATTAGAGTGAGGCCCAGGAAACTCAACACAGTGTGTGTGACACCATCCAGGCCCATCTATGAGGGAAACAAAGAGGATTTGTGCACTTAAGTCTCATCTCTCTATTACAATTTATATACTCACCTGGAGATTCACTGCCTTAAAGCTCTCCTTTGAAGGCTGGTGTCTAAACACCCTTTCTCTAAATCAGATATGGGTTGCTGTTTCTTTTAAGCCCAGCAGAAGAGAGAAGGGTTACTGAGCTGCTGTTCCTCTTTTCAAGCAATACATAAGTTGTTCATATATACAAGTAGCAACTGAGATGCCCTGTTTCAAATTCACCTTATGCTTTGGGAGTTCAGCACTATACCCCCTTTCTTCCAGGACAGCGAGCCAAAACCACACAGCTTACATAGGCATCTGAGTAATTGTATTTCAGAAACTGTTTCCCTATGTAGAAAATACAGCCCATGTCCAGCACATACAGTCCAGCAATGTGCCCTTGTCGCCAAAAAGGCCAATGGAATCCTGGGCTGCATAGGGAAGAGTATGTCCAGTAGGTCGAGGGAGGTCATTCTCCCCCTCTACTCTGCACTGGTGAGGCCACAACTGGAATACTGTGTCCAGTTTTGGGCTCCCTAGTTCAAGAGGGACAGGGAACTGCTGGAGAGAGTCCAGCGAAGGGCAACCAAGATGACTGAGGGATTGGAGCATCTCCCTTATGAGGAAAGGCTGAGAGAGCTGGGACTCTTTAGTCTGGAGAAGAGAAGGCTGAGGGGAGACCTTATTACTGCTTACAAATATCTAAAGGGTGGGTTGAAGGAGGATGGAGCCAGACTCTTTTCGGTGGTTCCCAATGACAGGACGAGGGGCAATGGGCATAAGTTGGAACATAGGAAGTTCCGTTCCAACACACGGAAAAACTTCTTTACAGTTAGGGTGACAGAGCACTGGCACAGGCTGCCCAGGGAGGTTGTGGAGTCCCCTTCTCTGGAGATTTTCAAGACCCGCCTGGATGCAGTCCTGAGTAATGTGCTGTAGGCAATCCTGCTTTGGCAGGGGAGTTGGACTAGATGATCTCTAGAGGTCCCTTCCAACTCTGAAAATTACGTGATTCTGTGAAATTCTGTGAAAATAACATTCTACTATAGTATTGGAGAACATAAACATGAATTTGTCTCTATAACTTCTTGGTTAGGGCCTTTAGGAGGAAGGAGACAACTCTGGGGCCTGTTCAAGTGCCAAAGGCTGTTTATTACTTTTATCCAGTGACTGCCTGGCTAATATGAAATATTGAAGCAATCTTGGATTTAAGCATGAAAATTCTTCAGCCATACTATTTTAAATGCTTTTTACTGATACTGACTAATTGGGTTTTTTTCCTTATTATTTGTAGACAATTGTGTAGCCATACTGCAAGGTGTTCTGTTAGTTACTTGGCACAGTTTTTACATATATCTTAAGAACTAAATTTTGCCTATAGACATGCTTTTGTCTTTATAGATTTTTGATGCTCACATCTCTTGTGTTGAAAACAATTTATTTTAAAGTGTCATGGTTCCTCTCCCTTCTACGTGCATGAGTACAGCAGTACGAGGCTACAGGATATGCTGGTTTTCTGTGGACAGTGATCAGGGTATTTGTGGGAGTGACTGAAGTTCTAGATGCTGAAGGTTTGGCTTGATTCAGTTGCTTGAACTTGGTGTCTGCTGCCATTTAAGATCCTTCAAGTGACTGGAACACCTTCATGGTGCTGTCAGATATGACACAAGACCTAGAGGAGGCCTATGGTCTTCCAGTCTGGTGGCTGGAGGTCAGGCAGGCATTTCAAATGGCACTGGACCTAGAGGTGATAGCTGAGACCTGGGGGAGTGTTTCAGCTTCAGAGACTTAATTTTAGGTGTCTACTTGTAGACATTTACAGGTTAGCTAAGCTTCCATTATGACCAGGGGAGATCAAGATCTCAATTTAATTGCATAGAGAGGCATTTCAGATGCCCAAGGTACCTTTCAGATTACCCCAGATACCCCTTTTCTGATTTTCTGGAATGGCAGCCAGAGGCTGAGTCTACTCTAAGTAATGATATATCTGGCAGCTCCATAAAGGCTCTGCTTCGTCTCAGACGGAGCTAGGTGGCCATGTTCAGGCATCTGAACTGAGTCCCAAGTCAGTACTGTCCTTACAGTCAACAAATTTATTCAGCTGACAAGGTGTCTACCATAAGATGAGCTCAAAAACATCCTAAACTCAATACTTGAACTCTACTGAATGGATGATTGTGTATATACCTGAAGTACATGTTACATGTATACATCTACCCAACAGGCACCTAAAGTGAGGATTCAAGGATGAATTCCAGCTGTGGAGGTGCTGACTGAGTGGCTGAAAAAGCACACCTCTCCCTTCTATTGTAAATTAACTTAATATCCCTCTTAGGTCTGTACACCTTACTCTCCACCTATACTCTTGATAAAGCATCTAAGACTATTACCTTCCCCACCAGTATTTTGTACATCCCAGTTTAGCCCTGGTCCCCCAGACCTATGAGCAAATTACAGCTATCTCCAGGATCCCAGTTCCTGTGCACCTTCCCTCACTCCCTCCCACCTTTGGCACATCGTACCCAACCTTGGGTTACTTTATCCCTTCTCCTCCCACTGACCCTCGAGGATCTTTGCATCCTATGTTGCTCTGTGCCATAGTGTTCATGTCTCACTCACAGCTCCTTCCCTATACATACCAAAGCCAACCAGCCACTCTCATTAAAAATAGTGGGCAGAAATATCACCACTGTCTTTTTCACCATATTTTCTTCTCTGAAAAGGGCTATATACAATACTATTACTGTATTTAAAAGGATTCTTTTTGTGTATTTTATATTGGACTACTGAATTAGAGATGAGTCATAACCATATCATCAATGTATACTCCTTGGGTGTCTATTCTGTTACTTGTTCACCTTGATACTTCTTGGCTTTCCTTCTTATCAAATAGGATTTTATAAGGTCTCCATTTTTGGGTTATCATATACAAAATTCAGTCAGTACTGAGGGCTTTGCAGGGACTGATACTGCCTTTGGGGAGTTTATAAAAGATTTCAGTGAGGAAAAAGGAAAGCTTCATTTCAGAAGGAAACTGAGTGTGGTTTTCCAGCAGGATATTTTTACCAAAAATATTGTTAGGGTGACTTTGGAGAAATGTGTATATGTTGAAATTAGCAAGCAACAAGCAAGGGCTTGCCTACGGTATTAATTTTACACCGAGGAATACATCAGTGACAAATCTCAATGTAGCTTGACATGAATGGTTTGAAATTAGGATATTTAGGAGCCACAGAGACCTTGATTTCTCTCCTACAGGGCATGTATGCTGAGTGTTTATGAACATGTCCCATGTACGCAAGCTAGCCATCAATATACTTTGCTTTGAAAAAATTTACCTAGTTAAAAATCAGAGTGGTCTCAGCTGCTGTAAAAGTCAAAGGCTATGAAGGGTTAAGCCTAACTGCGGTTTTTTTTCCCTCATCAAGAGGGTGGGGCTACGGCAAGGGGGGGGAAGCTATAAACATGTAAGATTTGGAATGTAGCACTGTTGCCTAACAAGACCTCTGTCTTTGACATTAAATTCAGTCTTTTTTCAGGGCTGGCAGGCAAAGCAAGTTCTATTGCTCTCTTAAAAGCTGGGTAAGAGGTCATGTGACTTTTACTTTCATAAAAATAGCTTTTATTGCAAAATCCAGTTTCCTTTGTCTGCTGTTTATACTGTTTAGACAAAGTTTATGAAGCGTTATAAAATAAGGTACCCAAATGTCGCTTTCCATTCAGTCTGACAAGCATCCTTCATTGCATAATCATGAATCTTTTTCTAGGCCAACTGAGAGGCTGGCAACCTAAACCCTGAACCAGTCTGGGAGGGTGGAGAAACTGCTCTCGAAAATCTGTTTTCGGATTTGTTTACTAAAATTATGAGGTCTTTGCTGAACTGCAATATTTGTTCTTTGACCTTTATAAAATGCCTTATGTTTGTGGGTTTATTTTAAACCATTTTGTCTAAATTCCTATGTAGTTTTTTTCTTGCTATTGTTTTCAATCATGTAAGGAAATATAGTCTATTCTATTCTTCCTAGAAAGGGGAGGAAAAGATGGGCTTCACTGTAAATTGCTTATTTTGGGCTTTGGAGAACTGAAGTCAGTTCCCAATGTGACCCCAAAGCTTCTACTGCAATTTAAGCAAGTAATTTAGCAGTAGACCCACAAAGGACATAGAAGGTAGCATTGTTGGGCTGAGATGCCCATCAAGATCCAGATTCTTAGTTACACGTCTGGACTACCACTTCAAAATGTGAATAGTTACAGAGATCCCCCCAAAAGCCCAACACTAAGCAAAAAGATGCCTAAACTGGCCAACAGGAAACAGTATCTGGCAAAAGGAGAAGTTTGATGTGAATTTAGAGAACTGAGGCGCGACCTTGGATTGAAGTCTCCCTGATTTCAGTTGAATACTCTGGCCACTAATTCTATAGTCATTCTTGTGCTCTTCAGCTCAACAAGTATTACGCTTCTACACAAAGAGAGTTTCAACAGTGGGGTTGATGGAGATCAGTCCTATACTGCTCTCTGATCTGGAAGTTATAAAAGGCGATATATGAAGACACATTTCCCCTGTGGGTAAAATCCAGCTTTACCCACACAATGAAAAGATAAGGGTGACACAGCCACTGGCTCCCTTGTGCAGGATTCTGTCTACCAGGGCAGCTCTGGGAATGCTTGCTGAATTGGGCTTGGGAAGTCACATAAAATAGGAAAGTCTGTGAATGCTATGAATGTTGATGGTATTTAGGTGTAGGACAGGTGTTCCACAAAGTCAAGATTACGGTTGTTGTAGACTTGTCCACAAAAATAAAGTAAGTACCAAGAAAAGGGGTTTTTGTGGATTTTTTTTTTCCTTTGAAATTTTTCAACTGACTGTTCTGCTGTTTTCTTCCACAGTTATGACTTCCACAGCAGCCAAGAGACATTTATTTCTAGTGGTAATGCCAGTGCCTCCTGTCATGGAAAAGGCAGAGTAAGAGAGCTGTTTCATGCGATTTGACCTGCTCAAAGTGAGATTAAGATCCTGTCAGAGAGCTGGTGATAATGGGTTCCTCGCTAACCATCAGGGACTATGACTGTCCTTGTTCATCTCTGCAAATTCAACTCTAGGACAGACAAACATGTCTAGATAATAAGTACTTGGAAGCAGATTGGCACCCATGTAAATGTCTGAAGCAAAAGGTTCTTGTTATTCTACTCGACCTAAGAGACAGGCTACAGCAATCAGAACTAATTGGAGCATGAGGGTAGCCTTTCAAGGATATCTATTTTGGGTGCATTAAGGCAGCGCAGCCTGAAGTCAACAAATATAGGGTCAATTTAGGAAACAGTGGTGTCAAAACAAAACCATCACCTCGTTTGAACAAAAACTTGACATTTCTACATTTCCTGCAGAAGAAACAGGAAATAGGTTTGGAGATAGGTAAACATTGTGGTTTGAGTTCCAGGAATTCTGTGGTTATTTCTCACCTGTTGGTGAATCTGGGGCCTTTTGTCAGTGTTGGAGAAGTCTGCAGGGTTTCTAGTAGTCAGGAAATCCCATAGAGTCTCCCAGGGCAGAGCTGAAAGTCTGGAACTTGGGTTCCACAGCTGATGATGGAGGTCACCAAGTGTTCAGGCTTCTTCCTCAGTGCCAGGGGGAAGCCCTCATTAGAGTTAGAAATCTTAGGCTCTGGGAACAACGACATAGAGTCTAGAAATCCAGGTCTATCTGCACAATAGATCTGTCTTGAATTCACAGGCCAGGGAAGACCATTCTCCTGATTATCCTACCAAGCAGTGTTTTTTTGGTGTCAGGAAACTAGGTGGGTTTTTATTCAGAACTCTGCATGAGTTTTGGTAAAGTTGGCTTTGATTCATACAAATTGGGATTATCTAATGAAAGCCTGCTTATCCAAAACCTCCAGTTATACAACAGAATAAAATAACATATCAGAGAATGTGATTACTACGTTATCTTTGCAAACTCCTCCTCCTGGATCAGTTGGTGTTTTTCTTCTCTATTTTCTATTCTAAGCTGCTGTGTGATTTGCTGTGTGTGCAGTGTTAAATACCAATCTCCTGACAGTAGCCCTGAGCAGACAGCCTCAGAATCCACGTTGAGGAAAGCAATTCCTCCCCCCAGACACAGGTCCAAGACTGCAAGGAGAGTGTGGAGCTCTTGTTTATTGGTATGAAATGTGTGGCCCAAATCTTGTGCACGTCCTCTGGCAGGAAACCAAATCAGAGAGCTCCCCACTTTGTCTACAGATGCCAGTAGATAAGAAGATATGTACACTGGTTCACTGCTGTAATTTATCTGGTGAGAATAAATTTGCACCTGCAAAATAATTGAACAAAAGGGCTGCTGCAGATCCACAGAAACTATGGCAGGATAGTATACTTTGCAAATGCAAAAAAATCTTCTGGAATCTGTCCTTATATTGTCTTCCCCACCAGGTGTTTCCATCTCCTTTCAGTCCTCAGGTCTTACAAATCATGCTGTGTAGTTAGAATATCAGCATCAATCCCATCTTCCCTTTGACTCTGTTCTGAAAGGATCAGTATAAAAGAGATGGGCTTCCTCTTAGCCTTCCAAATGAGTGCATGTGGCTCAGTGACTAAAGCAACACTGTCCTGATGAGGAAATCACAAACTTATTCTAAGATACGGGCCAAGTAAGAGTCTCACTTGTTTGTTATTCTTCACAGTATCATTTGAATAAAATGGTATGCAAATGCTTTCTTAAAGTGTTTCCAAAAATATATACCTTTTACTTGGAATAACAAGAAGCCAAATTGAGCCACAAACTATGAAAATTGATGGAAACCAGTCAGTTCCATCCCCTGCAAGAGAAACTGGATTGTCCTTCCTATTCAGCTGATGTGATGAAGAATGGATAATCTGTTTTTGTTCCTTAGCAATGGGTCTGAAAGAGAAGTGGCTACATTTTACTTTTGATTTTAATACTTTCTGTATTTCAATGTCTAAATTAAAATTCTCCTTGCTAGAGCTTAGGCTGAAAAGTGATCACTAAATGTTTCAACTTACAGACTTCAAAATCAGAAGTCCTGGCAGAAGGATGGGGTCGTTTTCTTCTGAAGGGTACATGATTTACAGTGCCCAGTCTGGCTTCCAGGGGGAACAATGGGATGATTGCCATTTTCTATAAAGTTGCAGCTGACTTCCTAATCATGTTGCAGTTCAACTGAGGAATATTTAGACTAGAGTAGTAAATGTTTGGGTATGAAGACCCTTTTAGAAAAAAAAAAAATAGATCAGGGAATCAACATTTAGAGAAATTATTTATATAACAATAGACCAAGAGATCCTTGCCAAAATATAGACTGGTTGTGCCAGACATGTGCGTACAATAAAAGACTGTAATTTGAAGAAGAGGTGTTAAGGATTTTCAAGCCTGTACCAAAGACACAACAAGCAGGGGAAGGATAAGGTGCTCTTAATAAACCCATAACTTCCTTCAGAGATTACAAAATCATCTTTTGAATGCATTCGGAATGAAACACAATCTGATGCTTTATAATTCTATCTAGAGGTCTCCATACATTTCAGAAAACATTATTTAATTTTCTAGAGAGCTTTTAAGCATTTCCTTATTCCTTAAGCACAAAGAAATACCAAGATTTTTCCAAAAGACTGTTGTAATAGAACTTACTATGCCTGACAAGCCTGGAAATGGCTGTAAGGTCTTTTTTTTTTTCTTGAAAGTTAAATTTAAATTAATTCATAAAAAAGCTTTGCTACTGTATTTTGGTTGGTTGGTTTTGGTTGTGTTGTGTTGTGCGGGGGTTGAGTTTTTGGTTTGTTTTTTTTTTTTTTTCTTTCCTTGCTAGCCATTTTTCTTCTCCATTTCAGGTCCCTGAAATTATTTCAGATGCTATTCCCACTACGGATATTGAGTTTTGCCTTTTAATTCAACAACAGAAGGACTGGGGTCATACATATTATTCATATGTGAATATCTGGAGATGCAAACATGTCAATCTTGGTGGATAATTAGGTTTTCAATCATAATATGTAATTTTAAAGAACATATTTTTAGAAGTTAGATTTAGAACACACATTGAGAGTTAATAAGGGAAGAGCAGAATATTCAAGGTATAAATAAGGCATCTCAGGAAGCAGTTTTTTATACCTATATATTTATATCCTCTTATTTGTCATAAATTAGATGAATGATGCCAAATTTCCTGTGAACTGTAATTCTGGCAAATCATCTGGCTATAAGATAAATTTGGTGAAGTCAGAGGCATTGAAGGTCATGTTAGATATGGAAAGTGGCCCTTGGATAGAAGTATTCAGATGTTAACAGAAAAACTTCAAATGCACTGGCATCTAGTTCCCTAAGGAAAATGAAAACATTGTCAGAGTTAACTTATCCCCATTCATTATGCAGTGAGCAAGCAACTTAAAAGGTTGGCAAGCTCTACCTCTTCCCCTCTGGGGAAAAATAAACATAAAATTAAAGTGAATGCCCTTCCTAGGATCCTGTTTATTTTGAATGTCTTCCTTATTCCAAACTTTTATTTTACCAAAACCAACATGTTGACTACATCCTAGCAAAGGAAACCTGAACACTCCTTGGAACATTATCAGAACAGATTTCTCAAACTCTCATCCTATCATCCCACAAAAGCCCTTAGCTAGACAATACAACAGCTTGATTTGTGGGAAAGGCCGTGTTAAGAGCCCTAAATTGGCATTAAATGGAATCAGAATTGTTTGCTCCTTTTCATGTCATTCAACATACAGACTGTTTGGCTGTGTTTATACTGCCGAGTTGATTCAAGCCTTGAGGCTGAATAGCACTGACTGGCTTGTGTCCACACTCCACAGGGTCAACTCCCTCTACAACTGACTTCTCTTAGTGACAACTGAAGTGGTCCAAAACAGAGTCGAGGAGAGCACTAAAAATTAAGCAGTGTGACAATAAGTGTGAATGCCTGAGCTTGTTACCTGGTCCTCTTTGGTTTAGCAGTATAGATACACCCTAAAGCAAAAAATATTCAGTTGCTGTGAAAACTTAAAATGAGTGACCAGAGCAACAGAGAGGGTGAATCCATTAGATGCGTGAGTCTACAAGGGTACGTGTAACAACCTAGGAACAGGGCTCCTCCCCAGGATTCTCAGTAATATTTGTGTCTGGAGAAGCAAAGCAGAGACCTGCTTCTTGGGATCGTGGTCAGAGCAATCGTGGGTCATGAAGAACTCTGCTGCAGCCACACTTACAAGGATCTCAGGTACCTTGGTATAGGCTAGGCAGCTATGCCTGCCTGCGCCCACGGGCTGGTTACCCCTCCTGCACACATAGGAATGGGAGACAAAACTCATATGCATATACATAGATATACAGATAGATACACGAAATAGAACCGGCACCACTCTCCAGTTTGTATAAATCCAGCTTGTGCTGAGGCACTCAGTATAATTTCAAACTGCTGCTAAGAAATCTTCCCGACAATGGAGCCATTGATTTGAGTATGGTCCTTTTAAGATGTTGCCCTGGGCTGCTGTTGGGAAGCCGCTTCGCAGGCTGCCAGATATGTCTTTCTGTTGTGTAACACCAAGGGTGGCTTAGGACATGAGGCCATCGAGAGGCCTGCTGAAATACTGGTTAGTCTGGGAGAAGCCAAATCCAACATGAGTCACACTCACACTGTATCTTCATGCAGTGTGGGGGTGGGACGCTGGCACTCACCATCTCTTCGTCTCTGCCTAGTTCTTCCCAGCCCAGAAACAACTGAGCTTGCTCCAGAATGGAGCTTGAGGGAGAACTAAGACTTAGGCAGCATGGACATTCCCGAGATAAGACTTGGGCACAAAACTCTAGCAGACACCAACAAGACAGTATAGATGTACTTTCTGTTTACTAAATTTGAAATAGCATTTTTCCTGTGTGTTAAATCTTTCATCTAGAGTAACTCAAACCTTTATAGGAGAGTTGGACAGGTTGAATTGGGAAAATTGTTTAGCTAACATTGAAAATTCTGCTTTGAAAGATTGAGTCTAGAGGCTAAGAAGGTGTGATATCAAAACTCCACTCCAGTTTAATATTGAGCATGCTACTGCAATATATTTTTTTCCTTTGATATGCTCACAATATGATATGATATTGAAAATACAGCCAGTTGTCCAATATTGATGGCCAGATTATCTTTGTTGAAGTTAAACCATATCCTAGGCACAGGGACATATGATCTGGCTGCATTGACAGAGCAGTATGTCTGAGCCAATATATTTTATTAGACTCTTAAACCACCTCTATAGCTACACTGGAAGCATGTAGTAACGCAGGGGATGGGTTTAGGCGCTGACCTGTTAATCGTCTATACAGTTTAATTGGTGGCACAGTCCCTGGCATGGTATGACCTGTGCCAGCTAGCACTTTCCCAGACAGCGTCCAAGCCCAGCTCAGGGCTTGGCACAGTCCTGGCACTCTTCCCAAATACAATATGAACAAAATCACCTGCTCTAGGTGGAAAGAGACTTTAGCTGTGTGTTTGCAAGCTGTAGCACGCCACTTGCTTTTGGAGCGAGAGAATTGGCTCTGGTCCATTTCATTTATTGATGGAGATATATAGCCAAACTGATCTATGCAGAGTCAGCTTGGCTTCTGTACACCCGGTGTACCGGCTGCACTGGACATGTTAGGACTTAGGTGCAGAGATTTCAAACTTCCCTGGTTTAGGTTTGGAAACATATTTTTTCATTTACTTGTGGAATCCCAACTCTTTGGTTACTCAGATAAAGGAGAATTGACTGCAAGAGAACAAAATTGAATCTACAGGGACATGACCAGTTTGGCCAGGATGTGCCACATGGTCCATTGGTGATGATCAAGTTCTCATGTTATACATCCTTTTGTAGCTAACTTTGGTAATCTCAGCTTGAGATCTCGTTAAAAAAACCTAACAGTGTACCAAGAGAAAAAGTGAAGGAAAGAAGTCAATAGACCTCTTCTGGGTCTGTCTACAATGGCATTCGTATCATCTACCGTCTACACAGTGCCTATGTCTGAGCTAGTCTCTAAGCTCTCTTTCAAGTCATTAGAGACAAATGGGCACTTTTAGGGACTGATTCATCTGACCTGTTTTAGATATATAGGGACAGATGAATCATACCTTAACATTGTCTGTTTCTCTCCAGTTATAAAGGAAGCACATGGTAATTATCTCACACATAATTTCTACACATCTACAGGGGACATACAAAACTTCTAATTCCTCAGTCTGCAATGGTACCGTACAATTATTTGTAATATTTTCTTCAAACTTTCTGAATAAATCCATACACAGCAGCAGTAGGCCACCAAGGGGTAGCTTTCGGCTTGTGCCCAATCCCCCCATGGTGACCAGGCAGTGAAGGGTAGACCTCAGTGGGGTGTGGGTGACACACGGTGGCCCGGGGCGGGGCAGCTTGGGGGCCCTCCTCAGCACACAGCAAACACAGCGGCCATAGACCTGGTCGGACTTGGGCTCTGCTACAGCTGCAGATTTACGGCATGTTAAACCTCCGGCTACTCAGCTGCCAAGGGAAACATGAGCGGCCACGGTAGTTGCGTTCTTTATAGGAAATGAATAAGCACAAAAGGGCCATCTGATAACCCCCACTAATGTGTGAGTACTATCTTATTAAGGACAAAAGAGATCTGAGGAACAGGGAGAGATGTGAAATCTACTCCTGCTTTTTAAAGTATGTTAATAACTCTGTCTTCCTTAACCCTTCAGTTTTTCTCTTCCCCAGAAAAAAACAAGAGTAACTTTTAGACTCATTTGGTTTAATATACCTTGCATTTAATAGTACCAGAAGGATCTTAAAATGCCATATTAATTATGGGCCAGATGTTGCATGCGGTGCCAAGCTAAATTGATAGGACTGTTCGGGGCTGTAAGTGCTGTGCCACAAAGTTATACGTTTGCAGTCAGCTCTCAGGGGAATATGGCTGGCAGCTACGTACCGCTGAAAGAGAATTTTCACCCAGGCAGACAGGGAAAATCTCTATTATTTTAAGAATTATGTTATTTTTTAAAGTCTCTTCTGCATGTCTTCTGGAAAGGACTTACACTTTGGTGTTCAGGAACTGAACGAGGCATTTCCATTGGATTCTCCTTGATTTGCTGCAATGTGTTCTGTACATTTATTGCTCTTTTTGGGTGCTGTGTTTGTAGTTGGTTCATAAATCATACCTGAGATTTTTAAATCTATCAAAAAAATGTAGACCCCCAATTTCCATTCAAATGCATGGGAACATTGAACCCTGTCACTTCAGGTGTCACTAAAAGCTTCTGAAGTGGCCTTGGACTATTATAACATTGTACAAAAAATTATTCATTTCAGTATGCTGAATGCTTTATTTCACATTCTTTCCTTCTAAAATGAAAACAAAAGCCAAAACCCAACACTGCTTTTGATGATTTCATGGCAACATATTTGTCTTGAATTTGGATTTTTATCAATAACACAAAAGCCAAAAGAAAGTATTCTGCAGAGAAGACTGGTGCCACTTTTCTTCAGCATCATCTAGCTTTTACATTCAAAAGAAAACTAATCTGCTCCTATATTTTCTATATTTGTAGCTCCATGCAGCAAGCCACAAAACTCAAACTTTTTCTTGGCTTCTCATTTTGTAGAAGACACCAATATAAAAATAAGTATGTAATGATATTACTAGCAACATATAATAATGTATGTATAAAATATAGCAGATACACTATAATTCTTATTACATATATATTTTATGTAACAATATAAGAATATTGCAAACCAGCTTTTATAATGCTCCCCCTCCCTGTGGTGTAGATCCCCAAGATTTTGACAATCTGTGAGTAACAGATTCTGAGCTATCAGCACGCTGAGTTACTGGGGTTATCTGACTCCCCAAATGGCATCTGATCTATTATACCCAATTTGTTCTAGAATATAATAATTCATACTTCAAAAATGGCCATTTGGATTTAATGTCTCCCAATAATCTCCTTCATCTAAACTTTTAATCAAGAGATTTTGTCCTGTGTATGATTTCATATAAAAATTTTTGATATGACCAACAGGGAACTTGAAAAGCGCTTTGCCGGAGCAGCCTGTTTGTGTAAATGCTACAAGCCAAAAAAGTCACTTGCAAAGAGAGGTGGAAGAATCTTAGTATTTACTGCTCTTGTTGGACTAACTAAGGCCAGATGAGAGGACCTCAGAAAATAGACCCTTGAGGCATTCTGCAGAGAGATGGTACTGACTTTCCTTCATGCTGTTCTGGTGTTGGGTTGAAAGTATGAGTTTTCATCTGCGTGGGGTCTCTGTTCCTCCGTTAATGGCAGATGCAGAACAGCTTAGAACTGGTCTCAAAGTTTCTTTTTGTATTGGATGAAGAATGGAGATGCGCCACTCTCAAAACAATTTCAGCATAGTTTTCTGTACATTGTTCAGGCAAAGTTTGCCCTGATGATGTTCTTATCATTTGTGTTGCTATAATTCAAAACTATGCAATTATATTTTTACAGAATCTCTCAAATTATGTGTACCCTGTAGCATTCTTGGGAATCAGATGAAAGAAGAGATGAGACTGAGTCTGCTATAAATGTCAATAAAAATAACGCAAAGCTAGGGGCAATACGGTCTCTCCAGCTAGCATGCATGAGGGACAGTTGCACTGGACCCTTCATGGTGAATAAAGTAATACATTTAGACCACAGCTGTGGTGGAAGCAGTTCAGTAGACCGGGCTGTTGAAATTGCCACATGTGCCCAAATGGCTTTGGGCAAGCCCTGCACCTTGCTGCAGGGTCTTCTGGGAACAGTGCTGCCCATAGTCAGCTCAGTTTGCAACTCCTCCTCCATTCCTTTTCTCCTTCCCTGCCTGCCAAAGTTTGGATCCAGAAGTCTCTGCCCCTGGCCCTGCAGCTGGTCTCCTTAGCTATTGATCTAGCAATGGATTTAAAGACAACACAGAAAAAAAAAAAAAAGGGGACTAGGCCTCAACTGAAAAAACAATCTTATTTCAACTGTGATCAGAAATCCTTGAAATATTAATCTATGTAGTCACCATGTATGTATCTGTGTAGCCACTGTCTTGACACACGGTGCCAGGTGCAGTTTCCCTGTTGGAAACGGTCTCTGTGCAGTGTTTATTATAGTGCCATCTCCTCTCCTGTCATGCGCTCACAGCCAGAAACAGCATGAAACATCTACCAGGTCCTTGAAAAGAGGGGAAGGTGGGTGGGTATTGTGAGCATACAGGCACTCTCTCTTTTGCAAGTATGTATTTTTTATCTAATTACTTCTTCTTTGAATGTCCCCTGTCTAACATCACTGGGGGACAGCCTGGTAAACAGCACTGTTGTGTTTTTACTTCCAGTGCTCTCCATGACGAGGCTTGTGAGTCAGAGCCCCAAGGTGCCCCAGGTCCCGGCCCTGGGTGTTAATTGACATGTTCTGGGCTGTGAAGTAGAGCTGAGCCATGGAGATGCAAATCTCCAGAGGTGGGGAGGATGGACAGATGAGGCCTATGACTCTTTGAGTCGCCCAACATTGGGCCAGGGCTGGACTCGATGATCTTAAGGGGTTTTTCCAACCTAAATGATTCTATTCTTCTATGATTCTACCATGAGCTGTCGGAGCTTGTGAGCAAAGGGCCTAATAAGGGTTCAACGGCACTGAGGTTGGACCATGTGGTTGGACCATGGCAAAGAAAGATTTTGGAGACAGCTGTTTGTTAATTAGAGTAGGACGTAACCTCAATAAGGTTGGAGGAGTCTTTTATATTCCTCTTCTCTGTCCTAATTCATTGAGATAATGAGACAGCACAACTGCTATGACTGTTGGTGTATATATATTAGAGTGACTCGAAGCCAAGAATAATTATTTAGTGCTCTGAAGGATATTAACCTCTGGGGAGATTCAGAATGACATGCACATATCTAAGAGGATAAATAACATGAGGACAATGCTCCAGTGCCTAATCCATACCCAAAGTTTGGTTCCCACCCATGCACAGAAGTGCTGTTACCTCAGGTTAACAGACTATCTGGGCATCAGTCCTAGGTCTAAGGCATTTGAGAGCCCAAATCTACATGTCCCTGAGTATATGTGCTCTGAAAAATGAGGTACCCTTAAAGTGCACTTAACAGATGCAGGTAACATGGAGCACACAGCAGAGCAAGGTAAGGGGTGGAGGAGGTGGCCCTGGTTGCCTTTTGTGCATGGGTCTAATGGTCTGAGCAGTCCCTCAGGCAGTGAGTTTGCCATAATGATTTGCTCTTACCAATAGGAGCCTTTCTGTCAAGTTATCTTTTTCAAAATCAAAGTGTGTGGTTCTAATGATGTGGGTCTTTTATCATTTTGATGGAGCGTGTAAATACAAAATACGATTTGAGAATCCACCTTGTGATTCCAAAGCTGAGGCCAGAAGCTTTTGTGTACTGTCCTCCTGCATAAACCCAGCCCTGCTTGTCCCTCTCTGGGGTTAGGTCCTCAGAAACGTGAGAAGTGCAGTTTTCAGAGGGAAGGTTGGGTGAGCCTGCTGGACATACTGCGATAAGAAGGTGTGAACGGCGCTAAGAGCTTTCCAAGAAGAGAAACACTTCAAAATGTTTTTTGGTTGCAAAGATTTAACAAAAGATTCACTACTTTGAGCATTGCCTTGTCAGATAGTTGCACTTTGACAGAGCTTTAATAGCTGGAGTAGAACGAACTCTCTGAATTGTCTCTTCCAGCTCTTCATGCTAAAGGAAGTGTAAAATGCTAGAAAGCAATTGCACTTGGATAGGAAACTTGTAAAGGAGACCTTCCTTGATGGAAAATAAGATTTATGGGAAGTGTGGCTATTGTGGGAGATAAAAAATAGTTAATACATTTGGGGGAAAAAGGAAGGAACCATTCACATTTTTCTGTCACTTAACACCAAACGTTCTGCCAAAGGAAAAACGGTACGGATTAAGCCAAAGACTGCCAAAGCTTATCATTCACATATTGCCTAGAAAATTCCATCTATCACTATCCTAATTATTCCATATTTGGGCTGTCTGGCATTCAGTGACAAGTCGTTAGCAAGATAGAAAAGCTGCTATTGCAGTACTGTCTGAACTCTTCTGGAAAAAGCTTGCAAAACAATGAATAGCACAGAAAAAGCGAGGAAGATATTCCTATTTCCCCAGGCTCACCAGAGAGGTACACGATATGAAGCTCAGATACCTGAATCCATTTCAAAATCTGTTTAAAAAATGAAGGTTAAAAATACTGTGCAACTCGTCTATAAGAGCGAGGCCAGGAGCTGACTGAGGGGATGGTGCACTATTTCTTTCAATCTCTACGAGGAGTTCAGGCAGAGGAGACCAAAGGGAAGGTCTAGCTACAGTCCCATGACAGGATGAAAGGATGGTCTCTGTTGCTAATTCAACACGCAGAGACTAAGCTGTTGTACATTTATGGGAAGAAGCATGTCCTATTTTCCCAGTACAAATCACACATACCAAAGACGTCCCTGTCGATATTCACAACACCCACTTTTCCCCCGTGGCCCTGCACTGCGTAGCGCTTCTCTCCTTCTACCTGTGGTGTGGCTGATCCATATTCTTTGCAACAGTAGATGTGATTTAGTAGCAGTTTTCGGCGATGTGGAGCTGGCTGCCATCAGGAGATTTGCCTGCCGTGTTTCTGCTGCCCTGTCTCCTCACCTGCTCTCAGCTGTTTCATACATGTAAACTGGCCACCGAATTTGGGGTCGAGTGACTTCTCATCTGACATGTGCATGAGCTGTCAGGGAGAACATCGCTTACAGGAGTACTACTATGGCACTCTGTATGTGACAGGACTGTGAATAATGGGCTAATTGCACTGCATGATTATTTATACCAGCAACAGCACGAAAGTCAGTGCAGATGGAATTGGGAAGTCACATGCCTCGATAATGATAAACTGTCCATGTTTCACGGCAGTATGAAAAAGGGTGATGACAGCTGGGTGGCACTTAGTTACTTTGAAGCCAGATGCCTCCTGTATTCCAGATACGCTGTCCTTTAATCTCCTAAGAGCCGTGCTGGATTTTGCTGTGCTCTGTGTGACTTCATCCCTTGCCATGACACCCCGAGACAGCCTCCTGCTGAGGTAGCAGAATGGGTCTGCAGGCTTCAGAGCTGCCTTGTCGACACGCGCTGCTGGGCCAGGCTATTTTCTAGCGCAGTGAGACTGGAAAAGGACCTCCATTTTCTTTTTACTGGTGGTCAGGCCAAATTGCCTGGCAGCATTATTGAAACATTAATTAATGTGCCGTCCATCCTCTTCTGCGTGCACAATGACTCCTCGACTGTCAGCGATGAGCAGGTTCTGGGCCATGTCCTTACGACCTTTCATTTAGCACCGAAGCTCTGGGGGCGGCAGGAGGGAAAGTAGCTCCTGGTGTATTATTGTTGTTCCACCTACTAATGGTTCTTCTGCACTGGAAGAACATTCTTTCGGTGATTATGTATGATTTGCAAATAATAAGCTATCTTAGAGTGACTCAACTGTGAGCAAACATAAATATGTGAAAAGGCATTTTAAGCCGTGTCTCCACAAATCTTCGCATGCAATAATCTTGAGTGTGACGTAATCGTTCTGAGACTTAAGGCCAGAAACATAAGCCATAGTAAGTGCAGATTGAGACCACTCTATATTTGACTAGCTATTTTCCTGAGAACTTTCTGACCTAAGTGTGTGACAGAAGCTTTCTTTTTTAAATAACTTTATGAATGTTTGCTGGCATGGCAAACCAAAAGAACGAGATACAATAGCCTCTTGGTATAAATCTCTGTTAATGAGATCAGGACTAGAAACCTCATTGTTCAGCTCACATTCTGTCTGAACGCAATCTGCTTCTCAAATTATAAATCAGGGGCAAGACACTGTACCATTGTGTAACCCTACACCCCGGCTCTGGAATGTTTCCTAGTCACAAGAGGATTGTCATCATTTCATTTACGAGAGAACTATCAAACAGGCTTGGGCCATATTTGGTCTACAACCCCCCCTCAAATGAAGACAAATCCCCCCCCGGCCCCCTTGCAGCAGGGTATTTTTGTAGCAACCCCCCGGAAGCATGCATTATGGTGTGCCACATCCTGAAATCTAAAAGCAAAAGAAAAAAGTTGGTATGTCTATCACCCTCAGAAGCAGCGCTAATTACTAAGGATGAAGAATTTCTTTATATATGCCCTAGATATCTCCGTCCCTCTAGAAAACAAGCACAAATATGTGTAATAAGATCATTGAATGGGAAGGTTTAGTCGTGTCTGCAAAGGCACATTGTGTGTGCAAAGCCTCTGCTCTCCCACAAGACCACAGCACAGTCTGGTTCAGAAAGCAGATCCCTTCTGACCAGCGCAGTCAGAGAGCGACTTAGTCACAGGGTGCGGGTGGTGCAGTAATTTCAAGAGGTCTGGAGGACATAATTGCTTTCACGGTTTCATCCAGCTTTCTAACAATCCAAGAAAAAGAGGAAAGACTTACTATATTTGTTACTGGCTTAGGAGCCGTCTAGGAAACCCCAAGCTTGCTCTTTAGCTCTACTGAATGTGGACTATTATACACTTAACCTAAACGAACAGTCATGGCCAGCCAAGTCACCTTTCGTTTCTGGTGGGACTTCGTCTACAAGGAAGCTCTCCTGGAAGGGAAAGGGGTTCACCCTTAGCAACCTGTGGACTGTCTCCCTAGTTCTGTCTGCTGTTAAGAGCAGTATCCTGAAAGGTATGTGGAAATACCCACCCTTCCCTCGATGTCCCTGCTAGCTGAAACCTCCCTGTGCTCTTCTCAGCGACTGAGAACGTCTGTGTTGGTAGTGCCACAGCAGCTGTGCGAAGCAGTGCCATATAGCTCTGTTTTCCAAAGGGAGATCATGGGCATGGGCTGACTGAAAAACATGGAGATTGGTGTTGCAATGTGAATAACTAAGAGAAAATGAATTTAACCTCAGCAAACCGACCATACACTCTCTGAAGGCCACGTTCTCCAGTGCCAAACCCTTTGCCCACAGCCGAGAACAGAGTTCACACCTCTTGAATAGATCATGCGAATAATTTTTGCTTTTTAATAGATGGCCAAACTGAGAAATCAGAAGGGGAAATAACTTCCACTGGCAAGAAATTACCAAAATATTTAAATGGACCTGAAACTAAACATTTCATATAGCTTTCGACTAATCTGATTAAGCTAAATTTAGTCTCAAAACCTTATCTTGAAGTGAAAAGTCAGACTTTTAAATAGAAACAGAAATATTTCAACTTTAGTGATTTTTTTTTCTTTGTCCAAAACTCTTTGCTGAATATGAAGTATCTCATGAGCATTTCATTCTTTAGGAATAAATGTTTTAATTTATTTCAGTTTGCTTAATGGGGCAGTTCTTCAGTGACCACCAAATAACAGACAATGGTCCATTCTATTGGCATTTTTACCTAACTGTGTGATGGCACAACCTTAAAAACATTCAGCACCAGTAAGAAAGATTAAATATCAACAGACATTACTGAAAATTGGACAAAAGGCATAGGAAAGGGGTTTTTCCCTCTCCTCTCCTCTCCTCTCCTCTCCTCTCCTCTCCTCTCCTCTCCTCTCCTCTCCT
>VUYV01000288.1:569370-619287 GCA_008711295.1 Anarhynchus alexandrinus | reverse complement strand
TTTCTTTTTCTTTTTCTTTTTCTTTTTTCTTTTTCTTTCTTTTTTATATTTTATTTTCCTGCCAGTCTGAAAAAGCATGAACTATTGGATACAGATTAAATAAAAACGTTGGACAACTCCTTCCTTCTCAAAACAAACACAAAACTAATATATACAATAATAGAGACTTTATATGTAGATTTGTGTCACCCACAGCCACTTCTGTCACCTGGATCATTGCCACCATTGTTGCTGGCTTGGGATTTATATTCAATATTGAAGGAATCCTGCGGCTATGATTTGAAATACAATTCCAAAACCACTG
Source organism: Anarhynchus alexandrinus (assembly GCA_008711295.1). Lineage (NCBI taxonomy): Eukaryota > Metazoa > Chordata > Aves > Charadriiformes > Charadriidae > Anarhynchus > Anarhynchus alexandrinus. The sequence continues at coordinate 618,983 of VUYV01000288.1, read as the reverse complement.
TGGAGTCATCTCCAGTTATATGGGGTGAAATTCACCCTGGGTGAATTCTCTCTTAGGAAGCAGTGGTGTTAGAGCAGGAATCGTTATGAGCCAGACTATTATGAATATTATGATGAGAACGATTAAAGGATATGGAACCTCCTGTCTACTTGATCGAGCAGTTTTAAGTGTTTCAGTGTATTTGATGACAAGTGAGTCTGATTATTCCCACGCACCAAAAGCCATGTTTTAGATGGCACTCCCTAATTCACTCTGCCCATATTTTGCTGATTTCTTTTCTAATGTGCATTGTCATTCCTGTTTTGTCTGCAGGATTTGGCAGCATCAGTCAGGTTCCCCTCCCCAGGAGGAGCTTTATCACAGCTTCTGCCACACAACTCAAGACCTGTGTACTAAATACTGGCCTGAGACAGGTAAAACCATATTTCAAGGGTGCCTTTTAGTCTCAAATGCTTTGAGGTACCTTCAGTCCTAATAGTCTGTGGTTGTAAAGAATGGCACTGTTCCCTGCTGCAATTTTACACAAAAGCTGGCTGCCCCCAAACACTGTCATGAAGTAAAGGTTTATTTGTGCCCCTTTTGGCTGCAAACCATGGTGTTTAAAATGTTTGAACCACAGAGTACAGCTGCCAATAGTGGCTCTGCAAAGGCCGTCATCCCTTCACAGGGCTGCAGCTCTGTTACCCCGTGAATCTGGTAGCTACACTAAGTACTTTTTCCCTGTGAAAGCAAATTGGCAGGAACAGTGGCTGGAGGAGGAAGGTCTCTGGCCTCTTCCCTCCCATTACCACTGCAGTTCTTGCCACCACCAAGACCTTATCAACCAGCAGAGGCTGGACCCTGCTGCCTAATGCCCCTGGCTGGCAGAAAGCTCCAGAAGAGGATGGAGAATCAGAGTCTTGTTCAGAAACCCTGGGCTGCTGTGGCAGCCCCTGCTGCAGCCCAGCCAGTCCCCGTCTCCCTGCCTGTCCCTGCCAGCACTGAGGACATGGCATAGTCCCTGTGTAGCTGCAGCTTCACCCATCCCTCACATCCACAGCACCTTCATGCCTGTCATTGCTGCCTCCAGTGCCAACAGCAGGCAAGAGCCCTTCCCACCCTATCCTGGGGTCTGTTGCCTCCTGCCACCCTAAAACCCAGCTGCAGGTGCTGTGGGTGGTGGCTATTAACCTGTGGTGCCCTCCCAGACATAGTGGTACATAATATTCTTCTTGATGTTGGAGGCTGCTTGCATAGGAGATGGAGGAGACGGTGGACCTTGGCACGGGTGCTTTCACACCCTGCAAACCCCTGGTGGGGCTTGTGTTATCATCAGCCCCTTTCTTCTAAGCCTGGCCTTCTCCTGGCCCTGTCTGCGCACAGGAGGCTGCTTGTCAATGACACCCTCATCTGGCTCTGTTCTACTGCCGTTTGCCACCCATTTGGGACATTCTCCCTGGCTGCTACCTTGTATTAGCTGATGGGCTGAAGACAGTGCTGTGTCTACACCACTGTTGTGACTTTTCCTGAGTGAAGCCAGAGTGGGTTTATCACTACACACCCTATACAGGCACAGAGGGGTTGTGGAGACGGCATCTCGTGCTGGAATCTTGCCTTCATTTCACCCTGGAGCCTTACTGCTTGCTTGCAGGCCTCAGAGTCGTACAATGTTCATCCCAGTCAAGTTTTCCCGGGCATTGCAGTAGTATAAGTAAAATATTATGCCATAGGTAAATTTTCCTTATAAATCCATGACTTATGGATGATCCAATTTACTCAGTGTGGCGGCTCAAGGAGCAAATTAGACTAAGAGGGAAGTTGAGTGTAAAGCAGCAAATTTCTTTCCAAGAAGAAAAACACGTTTGCTTTCATGAAATATGAAAGTTTAGTCTTATCAATGAAAAATTAACTTTGTGCTCAGGCTCCCCTGTACAACTTCATGCGACCTGCTGGTCTTTAGCTTTTGCTTAAAGTATGTTTCCTCACATGGGAAAGGATATGTACTGGGGACACGTGGTTATTTTTTGGGACCATTTGCATGTCATTCTCTGTAAAAGCACCGAGGTGTGCTTGCACCTGAAACCATCCCTCAGGGTGTTCAATCAAGTTGAAAACCAGGCACATAGGTGCACATTTAAAGAAGCTTTGTGGGTGTTTTGTATTTAGGCTTGTACTGGAAACTATAACTTTAACCTGATTTTCATGTTTTCTTTCCACACTAAAATGTTATTGTAGAAAGCATATGGACTAATTTCATTAAAAAGCAGCAAAAATGGTAGGCAGAGTGAAGAGGTTTTGAAATAAATGCAAATTTTAGTATGTTCATGTCTAAACCAAGTTTGTTGATTTTAACATAGTTACTTCATACTTAAAAAATAAAATTCAGCCTTATAATTTTTTTTCTTTAATTTCTATGTGATAAATAGAAAAGCCTGAAAATATCAATCTGAAGAGTAACCATCAACTAATGGGAACAAAAGACCTTGTTGGTTCTTCGAAAGTGCTCAGAATCCAGCAGCTGCCTCTGGGTCCACTCTCATTCCTGATGCCTGAGTGTCACACTGTTTAGACACCTAAACAAAAACTATACTTTAGTATTGTCAAAAGAGCCAAAGTGATCTAGGAAACAAGGTTACTATCTTTGAGTTGAAGCCTGTAGCCCTAAATCAAATAACTTGTTTGAAAATATTTTCCTAGAAACATAAATTTAGGCACCCGTTTTTGAAAAAACTCTCTCCATGTCATTGAGGACGCTGACTCACGGGCTTTGATTTGCCCCCTAAACTGATTAACAGGAGGAGAAACCTGGTTAAGCTGGTGCTCTGGCTTGCTGACTAGCAGGGCCGTTTCTGATCCATGGCCTCTGGTATTTGGGTTATTTGCTTTCCCCTCTCTCAATCTCTGCGGGGAAACTTTCCCTCGCTATTTAAATATTAAATTCTCGCCATACTGGAATGTCGCAGTGTACTGCATGCAAACAGAGATGTAAGGGCTCAGTATTTTCAGTGCAAACCAATTTTGAGTTCCAACTCAGAAGGCCTTTGTCCATTTGCTCTGAGGATACAGGCATGTCTTTTGCTGGGAATTTTACATGTATTTGAGCACCAAAGACCCAGTAAGACATGACACACATCAGAATGTGCACTGCAGCTATATTTTCCCTTTTCTGGCAGCAGTGTCAGGACAGATGGCAACAGCAATTGTAAGACATCAAGTTTCTACAATTTTGATGTTTAAATACAGTTTATCTTAACAGGCTCTAGACTGAAGTCAGCCCCTTTGAGCCTACCAGATCATTCCTCCAAAGTTGCTGCAGTGCTTAGCTAGAGGAGAAAGGGAGCATTATTCCAGTCTTTGAAACATTGTTTTGAAAAAAAATTAATCTTTCCCTAAACCTCCTTTGTAAAATTTCAGTTGCTGGCTATTTTGTACATATGTAGCTTGCCTTAATCTTGGCTGACATCACGCACCAGCAGGTAGTTCTAATTCCCTGATAAATTGTCCAGTGTTACGATGGGCACATGTTTTTCTCTTGTCTCCCTTTTACAGGCTGGTTCCCTCCCAAGCAATGACAGCACTTAATAAAGATAATGGTATGATGATCATGGTATGATGGAGAATAACAAAATTTTAAAAATACTTTTGCCAAATAATAATTTGATTGCTTCTTTTGGGAAGATGCATTCTATTCAGAGAAAAACCAGTGTCCCTCTGGGTGCATGATCCCACAGTTGCGCTGGTATAACACCAAGCCCATTCCTGAAATGCAACTCTTCGGTGCTTCCATACACCTTAACAAAGACGAGCAGTAACACTGGGTGGAGTTCAGGCACACGTCTGGTGGAAATACGGTAGTGAAGTCCTCAGAATAACCCCACAATTCTTACTCTATAACTAAGAATAGAAAACCAGGCATCTAATATGGAGTTAAAAATCCAGAGATTTAGTAAATTGCTTTTCTTGCTTTTTGCAGCCAATTACCACCTTAGGTTTGTTGACCAATTCTGTGCATTGCATGTACCTTCTACAGCTTGTTTCAATGTTCATCTACTTTGTACAGAAACAGCAGAGGAAAAGCAAAAGAGAGGAAGTTAAAAAGTTACTGCTCCTTAGCAATTAACTAACTTCACAGATATATGTATCATGCTAATTAACTAACAAAAGGCCTTTAATCTAGAACTGACATAACAATGCAGACAAGATTATCACCAAACATGTCAAATCAGTTGACAAGTTAATTGTCATGCTACAGATGAATTTAAAGTCGAGGGACCAATGTATAATCTGCCAATCCAAGACTGCCAAAACCAATCTGTCACTCCAAAATAAACACTTGCAAAGACAACTGCAAGTGCATCTATCTCTGCAGAAAGACACTCAGATGTGTTATTAGACTATATATGCCCTTATGCAGAATAGATTAATTTTTGGCTCCATTTGGGTATCTTAAACACAGGAATGGAGTAATCTCCAGGTCTGCTGTCCCCACTTTGCTTCCTTTTATGTAGAGATTGTGTAATATGGGTTACAAAGGTAAAGCCAATCAGAATACCACAAACCACCTTTTGCTGATGAGCTAGCTGGGTGCTTTTGGTTTAATGTTTCTAGAATAATTGTTTTAGCCTAAAGCTGACATTGCTGTAGAGAGGTTTCCCTATGTGCTTCGGTGAAAGTGTATCTACATACCATTAGTTGTATGTTTCCTTCTGAAGCACCTTTCTTCCTAATTTTGTGACAGTTTCAGCCTGGGGTTCTTCACCTGAGGGGCTGAGGAAAAATTGCTCTTTAAGCGCAAGTGTTGATCAACATTGTTGGGAAAATCTGGAGACCAGGAATCACCAACAAATTGAACAAGACCTGCAGGAGCATATGCTAGGAGAGGTATGAAGTTGGGAGCACAGTCAGTCTAAGAGCCATCAGAAGTAGCTACTGAATAAGGGCAACACACAGTTTGCAGTAATTTGCAATACAGCCACCAGTATAAAGATAACAGGTGAAACTCCATGTATTATGTACAGATAATCAAATAACTTTTAAAATGTATCTTTTACAACTGTAATATTAGCAAATCCCCAAACCCCTGAGAAGTTAGGAAAGTAGTATATACATAATCTAAATAACAAAAGATTTGTTTTCCTTTCACTTCAATTATGGGTACAGGAAATTTACACAACCAATGCAAACACTAAAAATGTGAAGTATTTTAATTCTTTCAATTTTACAACACAGTGCATAATAAAATAGACTTAATTATCCTAAGAATGCTTACCAGTCAATTGACATTCATTATTTGAGCTACTGCTTTCATCTTTATTGTGTTGCTAATTTTATAGTGTCAAATAGTGTACACATTATGTATAAAGTACATAATGCTGCAATATCCTGGAGCAGATAATGTCAGTATCGCCTGTGCAATTGCAATCGATTGCTAGCTGAGGCATTCTGGTACTGCTGTGAGGCTGTTGTAGTGTTCATCAAAGGGGAGGATATACGTTGCTGAACACTCTATAACAAAATGGAGAATAATGAGATATATATGTATGTAAACAGAAATGTGATTATGTATAATATAACATTCAAGAAATGCCATTTGAGGATATAACGTAATTTGTTTTCCATTATATAACCTACTGTGCATCTTCATCTGGATTTAGAGGTTGGTATTACAGGGTACACTGTCATTCACACAAATTACTGAGTCAATATCCATACTTTATTTGGAGGCTCTGAAACTAGGAGAGCTGAAGCAGGTTGTTCCCTCGGTGAAGTAAAAATTTAAAATCCCATAGCTTCTTATAGCAGAAGATTTGATGAACTCTCAGTCATCTGTACTTTTTCTGTACCTGGGAACTTGTATGACAGTTGTTCAGCCTTATTATCAAGGAGAATTCCAAGCCAGTGCCTGAGATCTGAATGTGTATCTACAGGTGGACACCTCTTTAAATGCTTAAGTATATACTTGTAGGGAAAGAAGGGTTTTAAATGTCCATCAGAGAACTTACAATTCCAGAGACTCGGCAGCCTGAGTAATGTCTAGTGTTTATAACTCATTTATGAAACAAAAATCTTGTAGATGAAGAGTTAGTGGGAGAAAGGCTTTTTCACAGACCAGCCAGCCAGGAAGACTGACTACTGAAAGCCAGGAAAATGCATTGGTAAGGGGAACAGCTTTTTTTTTTTTTTTTTTTTGTTTTAAGTAGGACAGGCTGTGAAGAAAGGCCCAGAGAACATACAAGCTCAAAAATGCTTTAGTAAAACACAGTTAGATCCAATAAAGGTAGCTATGCTACACTAATTGCTGAAAAATACAAAATTTACAAGTTGCTTAGCCATAAGGAATTAAATTTGTAAGACAGGAGGCAGAAGAGAGGAAGCTGAGGTTCCAAGTCACACCTGCTACTAGGATTCACAAGAAGAGAGGTAATGATGTGCTCTGTGTTCTTTTTGAATCATGTTGAATTTAGGAGCCTGGAGACTTTCTGGGCTTTTTCAGTCTCAAACTCAGTAAGTGGCAAAAGTCTTCTGAATAAAGAATATTTTCTCTAACATTTTTGGTAACAGTTTATCCAGTAAAGTGTATGAAGTATGTGAAAGTATATAAAGTATGTGAAGTATACAGTCATCTGTCTATATTTTTTCCTCAGTACAAATAAAGTAAAGGAGGAGACTGATAATACACAATTATAAATACTAAGTCCTATATTATAAACTGAACATTTGAAAGGTAAATTTTGTACTTGGGACACTCATCTGCCTATTCAGTTCTTTATATTCCTGGGATCATGATTATTTTGTTTCAAACTGACAAGATCTAGAATATATGAAGCTAAATACTAACACTTATTGAAGAAAGGTAATACCTATCACTTGTAGAACATGGCATAACTGCAGGTCAAAGTAAGAATTTATTGTATTGCCAGTTATTTTACGCAGTACCATACATCATTCCCCCTTTCATCTCTATGTTATTAAGAAATACAAATTAGTTATGAGCTATATAGAGTTCAAATTGACCCTGCTAAATTACTGTTCCTTAAAAGTTCTTGGAACATCCTGGACTTTGCAAGTGTCTTCAGATTCCAAAAGGAAAATGAAGCCAGAGGATGAGGCAGTCTGGTATAAACTGTTAAAGCCTGCTTAAAGTACTATAAAGTTCTTTTACATAAATATAAATCTGAAAATCTGGCAAGCCAGTGAACAGATTGATGTCAATATTTTCAATTATATTTTTACTATAAAATAAGCCATAAGGTCAGTTTGTAGGAGCTAAAGCTGAACGTATTTAAATTAAATACTTACTAAAGGGGTGATTATCTGCAAAACATTTGAAACAGATGGGCTTCTGGTAATGGCTTCTTGAACATCTAAAAATGGCATAAAAGTATACCATAAATATTATGTACACCAAATACTGCAATAGAAATGTGATTCACAGTCAAATATTCAACACCGAACTTCCCAAAGATTGTGGAAATGTAGTTTAATAGCAGTGTTCTTTTTTCCCCTACCAACAGCTGCTGAAGTATATGCCATATCTGTATTTTTAAAATTGCAGCTAGATATTATTATCTGAACAACAAATTTAGTGTCAATAAAGAAATCTAAAGCTAGAGAAAAAAATGCCAGCTACTCCAAGCTGGCAACAAAAATTCCAGACTTAGATTGGTTAGTGACTAACTGTTATTCATTAAAAAGACTGCTATGAAGGTACACAGTTTTAGTCACTTAATTTGGTAATGTGAAAACAAAGCCAAAAAAAGGGGTTCAAAAAGGTCATGGTTTAAAAAAGCAATGTACTTACATGACATGTAAGTACTTACAACACTTTACCTACTTACTTACAGGTACATACTGACATGTCCTTACGTGTCCTGTAAGTCTACCTGTAAAATTTTATTACTAATTTTAATCCCCAAATATTAGGCAAGCTAACTAGATTTCTAAGATACATATGTATGTATTACATTAATTTTCACAGTTACTTCATTTGCAGTTAACTGCTTTGATTCTTTCATTGTTTCTATCGTACTCCTTATGTACTTTCCTTACAGTTTTCATAGTTTTCCTTTTCACACTTTGCAAACTTTAGCTTTCTTTCTCCCAGTTCCTTTGCTGCAATTACCTTTGCCTCTATTTCTTTGTTATTTCTGTTATTTATACAGCAATTTATTTTCTATTTTCCTGTATTTCTCTTTTCATATCTACTTTCTTAACCCGAGCACATCATACTAAAACTCCTCTCTGACAAAAGACAGAATTCTTCACTTCTATTTGCCTGGAAGCAGTAACTATGAGGTACAGTAAAATGAAATTCTGAACCACTGTTTGATGGGAGCAGGAATCATAAGCTACAGCTGCAGAAAGTTTCTAAGCAGTTGCAAAGATCTTTTATTCTGCTGTTGCAGTTTACAGGAAACTGAAGCCTTTTCCGTCAAAGTCAAGCAATCCACCAGCTGATGTAGAAATGTATGTATAGTGTACAGGAGCTTAATAAGCTCTGGTTTAGTTTGATTCCAGTCAATAGGGAGGTAAATGTGGGTAATGACCATGAAACAGTGCAGTCCACAAGGAAAAGAAGTAGAACAGTAAAATAAAATCAATGGACTCCAAGAAAGCAGACTCTTATAAACTCAAATAATTGGCATGTAAAATTTTATATGAAAAAAGTCCAAGGAAAACATAAAATTCAGGAGAGTTGGCAGTTCCATAAACAGCAAAAATGGCAAGCAGAAGTTATTCCAATGGTATGGAAAGCCAAGCAGTCCAGTGGAGACACCACAAGGTCCTCATCGATTTCAAATACAGGACCGAGCACACAAAATGCAGAAACTATGTCAAACTAATGAGAATTCTTATGAAAGACCTGTATGATCATGTAGGTCAAAGCAAATACTAACTATTGGATACAGTAGCAAGAGACCCCAAAAGTAAGTTTGTTCTACAAGTATGGTACTTATAATAGGATGACAAATTAAAGTGTTGGCTAACTAATCACTGGAGCGAAAAAAAAAATCAAGAATGAGTGCAGACTATTTTCCCCACATTCTTCAATAAAATGTCAACTGTAATGCAACAGCTCATATAAAAAGCACCAGTGTAAAGCAGGTAAGAAATCAGCCTGGCATACAGAAAGAATAGGTTATGGAACGCTCAAGTAAGTTTGAGATTTTTAAAATAGTTGTGCAGGTGATGTTCACATAAACATTCAGATTTGGCTGCAGCAATCTCAGAACCATATTTGTGATACAGAGAAGAGAAGAGGAGGATCCTAAAAAACTAGAAGAAAGGAAATGAAAAGCCATTCAGTATAAAAGGCTATATTTGCAAAAATATAGGGTGAATAATATAAAGGGTAATTATTTGCAAAAATAATTGCAAAAAAATTAAGATGAATAAACACTGGAACAGATTCCAAAGTGAGACTGATACAGATGTATCTCTACACTTTAAAGAACAGTTTTGACAAACACCTGTTAGAAACAACATTTACAGTTGGGCTGAGACAGTTTCTGAAGGTGTCCTGCATTCATATTTTGAATTTTTTTTAGCAAGGCAAAGTCATCATTATTTTAAATTAATTTCTTTGACGCTAAGAAAGGTTTCATGATTTTGATTTCCTGTTTGCTACATTTAATACAGAATAATAATAAGAAAATAAGAAGAAACATATTTCTATCACAGGATTCATGTTTTTAATCCAAATTAATGCATGACAACAAAATAAAAAGTTACTTATCACTTGATATAGGACCCTATTTATTATCAGACTTACTTTGTAGCCTTTGATTGAGACGATCGAGAGATTGGAAAATCTTCTGTTCTTCTACTGAAAGTGCAGTCATGCCTAGACGTGGGGCCCTGTTAAGCAGTAAGAGCTGTCGGGCTGGTTGCACACTTTCCATAGCTGCCAGGATTTCATCTTCTGCAACTGGTGTACTTGCTAGTTTTTCTGCCATAAGAAAGCGAACAGTGCTTTCTGAAACTGAAGAGATTACAGGGGTAACTTCAAATGAGAAGAGCTCATGACATTTAAATATGCTGCTTGCTTTCATTACTATAGGTCTGTGAAACACACAAAATTCACATTAAAAGATCAAAAAAGCGGCAAAGTCAAAAAAGCATGATACATTAGAAAATTACATAATGCAGATCACTAATGCATCTTACAGTTGGCACCAAAACAAGTTCTACTGACTTCAGAAATATATAATGATAGCAAGCAATACCTGTCATAGAATCACAGAATCACAGAATGGTCAGAGCTGGAAGGGACCTCTGGAGATCATCCAGTCCACCCCCCCCGCCAGAGTAAGATCACCTACAGCAGCTTGCACAGGACAGCGTCCAGGCGAGTTTTGAATGTCTCCAGAGTGGGAGACTCCACAGTCCCTCTGGGCAGCAAGTAAAGAAGTTCCTCCTCATGTTTAGATGGAACTTCCTATGTTCAAGTTTGTGCCCATTAACTCTTGTCCTATCACTGGGCACCACTGGAAAAAGACTGTTCCCATCTACCTGGCACTCTCCCTTTAAGTATTTATAAGTATTGATAAGATCCCCCCTAAGCTGACTTTTCTCCAGACTAAAAAGACCCCAGTCCCTTGGTCTTTCCTCATAAGAAAGATGCTCCAGTCCCCTAATCATCTTTATAGCCCTTTGCTGGACCCTCTCCAGCAGTTCCCTGTCCTTCTTGAACCAGGGAGCCCAGAACTGGACACAATACTCCAGATGTGGTCTCACCAGGGCAGAGTAGAGGGGGAGGATGACCTCCCTCGACCTGGGGGCCACACTCTTCTTGGTGCACCCCAGGATGCCATTCGCCTTCTTGGCCACCAGGGTACATTGCTGGCTCATGGTCATCCTGTTGTTCACCAGGACTCCCAAGTCCACAGAGCTGCTCTCCAGGAGGTCAGCCCCCAACCTGTACTGATGCATGGGGTTATTCCTCCCCAGATGCAGTACCCTACACTTGCCCTTGTTGAATTTCATTGGGTTCTTTTCTGCCCAACTCTCCAGCCTGTCCAGGTCACGCTGAATGGCAGTAGACCTTCTAGTATGTCAGCCACCCATCACAGTTTTGTGTCATCAGCAAACTTGCTGAAGGTGCATTCTATCCCTTCATCCAGGTCATTGATAAATATATTGAACAGGACTGGACCCAGCACTTACCCCTGGGCAATACAATTATGTATGATACACCCAGCTATCAGAGAGTTAAATACAAACAGGAATGGAATGAAACTTGAGTATATGTTGGAATGCATTTATAAAACCATCAATATCATGACACGATGCCATATCTTACATTTCTGTGAAAAAAAAAAAAATTAGGTCTAGACAACAAACTATCCTTTCTTACTTAGAATCACTGATGCCAAAAGACACAAGTGATGTTACACAGTGGATATATTAGGTCACTAATTTATGTATAACAAGGAATTGAAGTGAGATGTTTTACTGTACCTTCCTCAGACTTATAGGTGTTATTCATATTTTGTACTGGATCAAATGCAGATTGAACTGGACTCAGCTGGACAGTAAATAATGAATTCTATGAAAAAAGTTATAAGAATATTTTAAGTGTAATTTAAGGTAACTATACTACTTTCTGGACATTTTTAATTTATTATTTCATATTACTAATTGTTTTCAAGTGCAAAAATATTAGTGTATACTAATACAGTGACGTATTCTAGTTGGTTTTATTCTTTTCATTAGCAGTGACAGGAAGCTGGCTAAGCACACTGATTCAAAATTGTGTGACACTGAACAAATCTTTGATATTCCTGAACTCTTTCCATTTTGAAGAGAAATAAGCTTTTTATTTTTTATAGTATTCAATATTTACCTGTGCATGGTAAGTAGGCTTCCATCTTTTAGAGGCTACACTTTGTCTTCTGTGTTCTGAAAAAGCTCCATGTTTATTTTCATTGTTGGCAAAAGCCTGCTTTTGTCCTGTAAGAGGAACAACACCTTAAGTAACATGCATACAAAAATAAACCAAAAATGTGTAAAACCATGATAAAGATAGTAGTAGCAAAACTAGTAACAGTGAGTAAATGTCTCTGTCCAAATGTAGATGTTTACCTTGTGTATGTTTACATCGGATCTCGCTGAATGTATTTACTTAGAGTGAAAAGAGAGAAATGGGCACTTCTAAGGCATATTTAATGTCATGTTAGCATAGGACTATAAGGTACAGATGTGGATTGTATGCGAACATTTATAAGCAGGTTAAGTGAAGCCCCACTTTGAATCCCAGATAATAAAGATGGTCTGTACAAAGATACAAGGTGGTCTTACCAAGTAAGAGGGAGAATGAACAGTGAACTAATATTGAATAATGTGCATTGAATAATGTGCCAAAAAGTAATGTTTTAGAAAATAAGTTGCATTTAGAGAATAATCCTAAAGTCTAATTGTCCAATGCAGTAAATGCCTCTTGCCAAGATGCTGTATCTTATATCTTTGTGGATTCGCAATTTTATTAAAATTACATAGCACTGTGTAGAAAACATGTAATAGTTCACACAGGTTATTGGATTCACAGAATCACAAAATGGTAGAGGTGGGAAGGGACCTCCTGAGGTCATCTGGTCCAACACCCCTGCTCAAGCAGGGCCACCTACAGCTGGTTGCCCAGGACCATGTCCAGATGGCTTTTGAGTATCTCCAAGGATGGAGACTGTACAAAGTCTCTGGGCAACTTGTGCCAGTGCTCCATCACCCTCATGGTAAAAAAAACAGTGTTTCCTGATGTTCAGAGGGAACCTCCTGTGTTTCTGTTTGTGCCCATTGCCTCTGGTTCTTTCAGCAGGCACCACTGAAAAGAGCCTGGCTCCGTCCTCTTTGCACCTTCCTTCCAGGTATTTATAGACATTGATAATATCTCCCATGGCCTTCTCTTCTGCAGGCTGAACAGTCCCACCTCTCTCAGCCTTTCCTTCTAGGACAGATGCTTCAGTCCCTTCATCATCTTCGTGGTCCTTTGTTGGACTCTGTCTAGTATGTCCATGTCTCTCTTGTACTGAGGAGCCCAGAACTGAACACAGTCCTCCAGGTGTGGCCTCACAGGTGTGATTCATGCAAAGTCATGGTTTAAAACCTTTGTTCTACAGCTTGGGATTTTGTAGATAATCTCACTAATTTATACATGACAGTACTGCTGTACAGTATTTTCCCTTGGCTAGAGAGGCCTAACCTAGACACTGTGCCTCAAACTTATCTCACTTTTGTCTGGTGTAATAATACATTTTCAAAATTAAAGCACCAAGTTTCAAAATTAAAATTAAGTTTTTAATTAATCTTTAATGCATACAAACTGGAGATGCAAATCAGCATTTTCATGTGCAAGTCAGGAATTCACATATCCAAGGAGATATTATATTCTCATTCGTAAACACAGTTACTTGATTTGTAAATGCAGTTACTTCATTTATACTTGGTAAGATAAATTACCTACTTATTTACATAACAAATATTTACATGTGCAGTTTAATGTACAGTTCATGATTAGACCGAGATGGTTTTTAGTGGTTTTAACAGAATTTTATTTCTTTAGTTGTTATTAAAGTGGTATTTCAATTCAATATTTCTTAGTGATCAAGACAGCCAGCATGGCTCCACCAAGGAGGATAGACTTCATGGGTGGACTGTTTGGTGGATGAGGAATTGGTTGGATGGTTGCATCCAGAGGGTAGTGGTCAACAACTCAGTGTCCAGATGGAGATCAGAGACTAGTGTTGTCCCTCAGAGTTCCATATCGGGACCAGTACTGTTTAATATCTTCATCAATGACATAGTGGGACTGAGTGTACCCTCAGCAAGTCCGCAGACAACACCAAGCTGGGTGGTGCAGTTGACACACCTGAGTGATGGGACTGGCTGAAGAAGTGGGCCCGTGTGAACCTCACAAGGTTCAACAAGGCCAAGTGCAGGGTCCTGCATGTGGATTGGGGCAACCCCTGGTATCAATACAGGCTGGGGGATGAAGGGATTGAGAGCAGCCCTGCTGAGAAGCACTTGAGGGTACTAGTGGATGAAAAGCTGGATATGAGCCAACAATGTGCGCTCACAGCCCAGAAGGCTAGCCATATCCTGGGGTGCATCAGAAGTGTGGCCAGCAGGTCGAGGGAGGTGATTCTGCCCCTCTACTCCACTCTGGTGAGACCCCACCTGGAGTACTGTGTCCAGCTCTGGAGCCCTCAGCATAGGAAGGACATGGACCTGTTGGAGCAGGCCCAGAGTAGGGCCACAAAAATAATCTGAGCGATGGAACATCTCTCCTATGAGGACAGCCTGAGAGAGTTGGAATTATTCAGCCTAGAGAAGAGAAGCTTCTGGGGACACCTTATTGCGGCCTTCCAGTGCTTAAAAGGGGCTTACAAGAAAGATGGGAACAAACTTTTTAGCAGGGCCTGTTGTGATAGGACAAGGGGTAATGGTTTTAAACTAAAAGAGGGTAGATTTAGATTAGATACAAGGAAGAAATTTTTTACCATGAGGGAGGTGAAACACTGGCAGAGGTTGCCCAGAGAGGTGGTAGATGACCCATCTCTGGAAACATTCAAGGTCGGGTTGGATGGAGCTCTGAGCAACCAGATCTAGCTGAAGATGTCCCTGCTCACTGCAGGGGGATTGGCCTAGATGACCTTTAAAGATCCATTCCAATGCAAACTATTCTATGATTCTATGATTTAACAAAGCAGAATTCTTACCATTTGCAGAAAAAAACCCAATTCATTGATCCTAGAAGTAGATTTGAAAGTACTCATCTGGCTGCTGCCATCAATAGTAACATGGGACACATTAGCTTTAAAAGGTGCCATTTAGTTATATGCGAATTATTGTAACGTGACACATGGTGCTAATAGCACCTGAAAAGAAAAGGAAATGTGATCATTTTATATTGAATACGAGGGGAAATTTTAAAAGAAGCAAATAAGAAATCCCTTATTGTATTAGTAATCATGGAATGTTTTTCAGAAAAATACAATCCAAAGTTGCAGTATTGATATGCATCAACAATTAATTTAATTAATCTATGCCAAGGAATAGATCTATGCCAAGGAAAAGATTCCTTTGAGAAATGTAAGACAAAAATACGATAAGCAATAGTATCTTTAAGGGCATGAGATACTGAGCAGTCTACCCCTGTTTAACTATAAGCATGCAAATTAGTCCCATATTTGTCACAGGCTAAAAGTTAAACATATTTTTAAAGCATTTTACTGACTGAACACCAAAGGGCTTAAAATAATTCTAATATGCAGCTACAGTATAATGTGTCAGCCATAAGATATACCACTTGAAGCTTGGAAGCCCAATTAAAGGAAGATCCTCATGGATAACCATTTTATTTATTCCTGTTCTCACTTACTCTTTCTGTACATTTGGCCAAGCATTGCAACAGATCTCATTTTCCACAGTGCTCTCACAGACCTCACTGTACTCTGTAATAGTGCCACAGCAGATATTTTACCCAAGAACAATGCAGCATTCAGTCTCTCATAGCAAACACTTCAGGACAAAGACTATGGTGATCTATGTGCATTTGCAGGCAATAGAACAAATAATAGCAAGTCATTAAGAGTTATCTAAAGTATTTAAAATAAAGAAGATTTTCAAAACACAAAATCTAAGCAGATACAGAGAGAAGACCACCCACCACAATTTTAAAAAGTTACTCCAAGCTTCCTCTGAAAGACCTGGAGCTATGTGACACTGGGGATGTAGCATTTAAAGTTGCAGTGAAGACAGTATTAACAGTGCACACAACTTTGACCCAGTAAATTTCCTGATTCATTGATCTGATGTGCAAATAAGGACATCAAGAGGCAAGTATCTCTCCTGGAGGCGAGGCATGGTAATGCGAGACTTCATTCATTTCCCATGTAAAATCAAATAGGTTAACTTAAGTCACACATATCTTAAGCTCATCTGTTTGACTTTGAACTGGAATGGACAAGCAGATAACATTTCTCATTTCCCACCCCTGCTTTAGGCCAAGAATATTCACCTACCTCTGCTCTTACGAAACAGAACTGTTCTGAATCACTGCATAGTTAAAACTACACATTCCCGTAGATAAAACTAGAAAATCAGGGTTTTTCTTTAAGTTATGGGAATTACTTATTTTGCTGGAAAGTATCTTTGAGCTGCATGGCTGATCTTCGGGGTGATTCCAGTACGTGAAGCGGTTTGGATACTGCTCCTACCTGAAGCAGGGTCTACAGCTTGAGGAGCCCTGCCTCCAGCTGCAACCCTCAATAAGAAGAAAACCAGCATACAACATACAAATTACAAGCACAAGGATACCATCTGTGCCCAAGGCACAGAATGCAGCTGGGCTGTACAGGAGAAACAAGGCAAATCAAAAAGCATGAAACCTATTTTGGAATGTAAACCCCAGGAGATTAAAGTTTATTCTCCAAAAATTTCTTATGCATCTTTCCTCTGTTTTATCAATCAATCTCTGCATCGTATTGTTCTCAAGGATAATTTTTAATAAAATGCAGGATTGGTACTAAAATATCTTAAAATTCTTTATAAATCAGACATACTTTGCAGCACAACAAAATTTGTCTGGTAGAAGCTCTTTATTTTTAACTCACATTTCAGTTTTTTCAGCATTAATTGGATTACTGTGACTAAAACTTAATAATTTTAGGCATTTACAGTGTCAGCATTTTAAAAACATGGTAGATCTACATTTCTTTCACTCTCAGGTGGCAGTGACTGGTGGACAACAAGCTATGACTCCCAGTTACCTTGTAAAACTCGCTCATATAAACTTACTCACTTCCTCCTGTATCATTATTTAGACCACCTGTCACATCTGGTCATTAGTCAGGAATATAATCTCAGGGAAAATACTTCCTTTTCATTTAATATTGTAGAGAGCTATTAAAAACGGGAATCAACGTTTGAGAGGCCTCTGGGCAGCACTAGAATAGAAATGACAATGACAAATGGTGAAAACTTGTTAAAACTGGCTGTATTGTGTGAATGGATGAAAGGCTGGATGTTTTAACTGAAAACAAATTTGTGATGTAACTGAGAAAGACTTTCGTCTGAACATCCCCCCAC
Source organism: Anarhynchus alexandrinus (assembly GCA_008711295.1). Taxonomy (NCBI): domain Eukaryota; kingdom Metazoa; phylum Chordata; class Aves; order Charadriiformes; family Charadriidae; genus Anarhynchus; species Anarhynchus alexandrinus. The sequence goes on along the minus strand of VUYV01000288.1, from coordinate 601,919 downwards.
CCCAGACCCAGAAACGTGACTCTTACCAGTGGCAGAGTCTTTTGGAGCTCGGGCAGTATGTGCTCCTTGCCAGGAGGTACTTGTTTTCCCAGCTGCTGGGATATGATGGAGAAGTAATCCATTCTCTGCGTTAGCAGGTCTTCTTTCAGTGCAGGTTACTGAACGATCTTGACAGGCGCTTGTCTGAATACTATTTACAGAACAAGTACTTTTTGCCCAAGGTTCGTATTTGGCCGTGCTGCAGCCAGGTGTAGATATCGCAGTGGCCAAGTCTGAAGGACAAGTAATACTCTCACTGTTTTCTGTACCGTTTCTATTTAAAACCTGATCTGCTAACAAAACATGCCTTTCATTTAAATCATTCCTGTTTGTAGTGGTAGCTTGAAGACTTGAAGGCAGCAGTGGCTGACACCCAGGGCTGGCTGCATTTTCACCACTTCTGTTTCCCAGCAGAGGTGCGGATGGTGGGTGAGGTGCTAGCAATTTCCCTGGAGCTTTTAGAGTTTTGTTGGCTTCAGTGGCTGACTGCGGTCGGATTATAGTGCCTGTTCTCTTCTTGGGCATAAAACTTGGCTGGGCTCTTACAGCTCTTGGTCTTCTAGTTGTTTTTGCTTTATTTTTGAGTTGATTAACGTCATTAATTTTAGAATTATTGCTACATACTGGGGGTTTACTTTCTTCATCCTGTGATACCATCCAAGCTTTTTTAGTAGAAAAGGATCCAGTAGACATAAATATATTCAGAGACGTGCATTCTTTATTTGATATTTCAGTATTAACATTTGGTTTTGATATATGAGAGTTTTCCTGATGATTTTTTATGAACATGGGGTTTGAAGGTTGAGCAACAATACTTAAATTAGTCTTAGGAGCATTATTTGTAGTTTGAACATACTGCAGCTGTGCAGAAGATATTTCACTGGTGTTTTTTTCATAGCATTTTTCATTATTTTCTATTATTATCCTGTTAATTTGATGATGCCATCTTAGCTTTCTATTGTATTTTTCATTTTCTGCTCTCTTCTTTTTTATTTTTGCCATTTCTAAACTGTCTCTGATAGAAGACACGGGCCGAGTTCCAGAACTGATCCCATGGTTCATAACCACAGCTTTAAAATGACTGGCGTCGTATTTAGATTCCTTCTTTAAGATACTTGTGAATAATCTTGCTCTTTTTCTTTCAAGAACATTGTTTTTCAGGGTTTTGTGCTGTGCAGGAGTGCCAGAATTTAACTCCGTATCAGACACCAGTGACAGAGTTTCTATCATATTTCCTTTTTCTTCCTTTCTGTTATTCTGTTGCTTAACATCGCACAGAACTGAGGCATTTGGTATGTCCTGAAATAAAGATGATCCTGAATTACTGACATCAATACATTTAATATTTTGTTCTTTTGTTTCAGTCATTTTTGCTGAGGTATTTTTTAAAAACTCTGTAATGATGTTTTTGTCCTTTGGTAATGTATCAGCTGTGCTGGGAATGCCAGTGGAACATCTCTGATTAGGAAATAAGATTATAGATGTTGCAATAGGTTGACTGGAGGTTTGCACAGATATAGTTCTTTTTTGTGGGGTCATTTTAAAACTCTGATCTTGCATCAGATCCTGAACTCTTTCTCCTGGAATAAAGTCAGGGCTGGCGGAGGCTTTGCTAGGATTGAAAACAGGATGACCAGTGGCTAATGTGCTGGCTGTTCCAGAAGATGGTTTGCTTCTTTCTTCTTTTATATTTTGCAGAAAACTAAATGCATTACTTACAGAGCGTTCTTGCTTACCAAAGGTAGACAGCTCTGCAGGTTTTTTTCCAGAGCTGTGCGAAGCAGGTGATTCCTCTTCTGAATTATTTACATGTTCAGCAGGAGTTAGAACATTATTTTTAGCTAAAAGATCATGAATAGGTAAGTTGTGGTTGTTTTGTGAATCTGCATTTCTCAAACAATTATTTAGATGCATATTTTTAGAAGAAGTACTTTGAGCTGTATAAAGCAAACCATTATTCCTAGTTTGTGATTTTTCTGGATTGTACAGGGCACAGTCACACTGTGTAGTCAAAGATGATTCACTGGGTGTTGTGTAATTGCCATTTTGTTCTCCAGCCTCAAGACTGTCAAGGCTTGACAAGCTTTCTGAATCATCTGTTTTCTTGATTTCTTGATGAAAATTCTGAAATACAGGCATAAAACCAGACTGTTACATTTATCAGAAAAGTTTTTTGCTGATAATAATTTTTCATTAATGAGAGCTTAGGCTAATACACAATCAATAGTGAGGTTGGTGTTCTTATGACTTGGAGTCATAGCATCATGAGTGTTTCCATCAAGCCAAAATTTACCTGTGTTCAATTGCAAAAGTAAGTGATGTGTTTTGGGCATGAAATTCAGAGGAAAGAGGTACAACAAAATTAATCTTAAGTTTTATATCAATTCTACAATATCAAAAAAGGAAGATTTATCTAAGCAACACTACTGTTTCCAGATTGCCCTATAGCACAGGATGTTTTTTGTACTGTAACATGTACAGGAGTTTACAAAATGAAATTGAATCCATAAAAGTGCAGATTTGATACTAGATCTGACCCAAACTGGAATTCTTCCATAATACTAGACTGAATATGTTTATTTTCATACAAAGTGCCACAAGTGATGAGGATTTAAACCTTGTCATGACAAACACAGGAAACATCTCTCTGCTACCATAATCACAGTGATTAACACCTCCCCCCAGTGAAACCCCTCTTCTCATCTTTCAGAAAGAAAAAAAATATCATCTGATCTATGAGGACAGATCAGGTCTAAGGGCATATGGGAGTCCCATCCACTCCCCCAACTTCTTTGTAAAACTTTAATGTAGTGATGAATAAGAGCGACTGGTACCATCTGAATCAGCATTGGGACAACTTTATGTATGTACTATATAGGCATTTTCTTCACTAATATTTCTTCATCCAAACACTGAGATGCCTGACATGGTTGAAAATACGTACCTTTTTAAGTACAAGATTTCAAAATACACATAAACATAAAGGAAAACAAGCATATCGACTATTTTCACTATCTCGTACTCTCTCTGCTGTTAAGTTTACTTCCATGCAACTGAGCAGCTAAGTGATTTTAAACCATATGTTGGAAAAATTCAGGGTAACATACTAGAAGCTACATGAGATATACAATCTTATGCAGTGAAGACCTTAAATGGAAAATGTTTCAAGTAGCAAAATCTGTTAACCTAGGTAAGTGATTATATATCCCCTGGCAATTACAGTAGAATTAACATTGACAACTTACCAAAGAATGCATAAAATTAATTAGTGAATAAGAACATATTTTTGTAGTAAAACTTTTTTTTAATTCTAATAAAATTATTATACCATAATATCGCACAGTATATAGCTGTACAAATATTTTAAATTGGAGAACAAAAAGCTTAGTGAGTGCTGAAAGACTTTTTACAATTGAATTAAATCTTATCTTGCTCTAAATATTCAGAGGTTGGTGTAGTCTTCCATTATAGTTATGATCTGAGATAAAGAAACTAAATAGAAGAACAAAGAACCAAGTGTATGGAAAGATCCTTTTAGGGAACATTTTCAAACAAAAACTATACAAACCAGTGTCTTTCTAATAGAAAAGAATAAATAACACTTTGTTAGGTATTTATTAACCTTTATGCTTGGCTAAATTATGTTGTTAACCTCTGCTTGAACTTCACCAAACAAGTAAAAGGCATATGCTCAGAGTTTTCTGTACCAGGCCAAATTTAAGAACTAACTTTGACATTTTCAGATGGAAAAGAAAAAAGTAAAAGGAAATTATAGGTGTCAGGCTTACTTCTTGTCTAATTTGGAAACTGCACCTGTATAGCTGAACATGTGTTTCTAAAATGACTAGGTTAAACAGAGGAAAAATTTTGTAAGGATTGATTTAAAAAACCCTGTTCTGATAGCAGGCTAGCTTAAAATGGTAAATCTGGAGGCTGCAAGAAAAGTTGCAACTTCCAAAAATTAAGATCAAAAAAATTCTACCCAGTTGTGCTCCAGAGGTTGAAAATAGACTTGATCCTGCATTATATATAGTTTTAGTCTCCTTGTCAAACAAAACCTCATGGGAATACAAAATCTCAGTTGAGGCAACCTCCAGAAATAAATTAGGAACTAAGGAATACATTTAAGCACATACTTACTTTTACTTAGTTCATGCAAATTTAGTTCATTTACACTTATTTTGTTGCAACATACAATTTCATAATTTCACACATTAAAGATGCTTATCATTCTCATTAAAATATTTACATATTTTATTTCCCTTTCTAGCCTACTCTAATGAAAATGAATGTCACATTTTATAGCTTTTCTTGTAAAAATGCATAACTAGAACTACTTCTGCAGACCTCATAAAGTGTTCAACAATTATTCGTTTTTAGTGGGCAACAACTACAGGGAAATAAACCTGGAAATCCCAATGATTTAATTTGATTTAATCGGGGAGAATATTATGGGATGAAAAGGAAACAAAAATGTTCATATAGTTTACTACCTTTTTATTTTCTGGTTTTGCATATGGTTTCTGTTATTTAAGTACAATTCATTGTATTGCCTGTTGCCTGCATTATCTTATGTCCTAATGCATGAAACCTAAACCTAGCCTGTCCACATACTTGGTAGTCTAGAAAAGTGAACACATACGAGGAGTTAAAGAAGTCACTTGTATGTCTTAAGACTTAGAACAGCTGTGTCAAGCAATTTCATTTCAGTAAAGCACTAAAACAAAGAGAAAACATGAACCTAAGAAATCTTTCATGAGGCCAATGAAAGAACAACACGGCAACACGTAAAATTTTAAGAGAACCTGACAAGTGAATTTTCTGCCAAAGGACTCTGTCAGAATGCTATTACACTAAAGAGCTGCTATATGTATATTTGACATTTTTCTGTGAAAGAACTGCTGACTGTATAATTCCAAGAGGTGAATGGGAACACTCTTCTAAAGATAAATGCTGGAAAAATTTTACCTACTCTGAAAACCCAGGCGCTTCACTTCTCACACACTAATTGCTGTTTTTGATAATTTCAACTGGTTTATTCACAGGAGTTCTTTGTGTGTTATATGTGTGTATATATAATGTTATACTTCACATTCATTGTGAAGTAAAAGACACCAATGCTCATACAGACACAAAGCTACCCCTCAAAGCCAGTGAGGTACCTAAACACCTTCATTGCTTTTGGTCTACCAACTATGAAATGGGAAAGTCCATTAGAAAATTAATAATCCCTTTTCTATGCAATTTTGGAAAACAAAATGTACATAGCACTACACAATACTGATTTCACAGAAGATTTGGGAAGACCCAAGAAAGCAAGTGCCGCTGAGAAAGGATTTCAGTGCTTATGTTACACAAGAGATCCATTATACTACACAAATCCACCAAAGAAGCTATGGAGGTGTAGGATGACCAGAGAAAAGCTTCCTATCAACACCCCTGTCTTTCCTAGGCTAAATCCTAGGTGCCTAATTTCCCCCCAGGCTATCTAGGATACAGAAACTAGCTATCTATGAACCTGAGTATTCAAAAGGACTTGATTTGCCTGTTTGGAAAATCATCACAGGATGCTAGAAATACAGATTCAAACTCCTTGGGAGAAAAAGAACTCAAGTTTCCAATTTCGTAGGCACTCAGGCACTTCAGTAAGCCATACTGTACTGAAGGATTTTTAAAGAAAAGTGATCTAAACACTGACTGTCTGGCTTTCAAGTTCTGACTTCCAGTTTTAATGAAGACCTGACGTAAATGTACCTAACTGTGTAGGAAACAGGATTTCAGCTAAACTTTTCTCTCTGCTGCTTTCTTTTAATTAATTTAGCATCTCAGTACTCAGAGTGGTGCTTCTAGGATCCCTGTTGCAGGTGCCTAACTCTCACAGACTAACCAAGTCATTCAGCTCTGGAAGTGGAATTCATAATGCTAGTTTTTAAATACTATTAAAATTATTAAATGAATAAATGTTGGGGCACTGAGCACAACAATGCATTAGCCCCTTTGTTGTTTATAACCCATTAATACATTTATTTTGAGCAGGCACCATCTATCCTGCACGTTTAAGAGATGGGGTCATGTAAAAATAGCATGGGACTGCATAACTGAAAAACATCATATGGCAAATAGACATGGAGAAAAATTGGGCATGCATATGCAATATTAATTCTAGAATTTCTTAACTGCTTAACTAATAATAATTTTAATGTTATATATAAAATGCAATGACATAATTTAATAAGCAAATTCATAGTTATTTACAATCTATGTTATATTCAATGTCATTTTGGTTATCCCAAAAATGGAGAGTGGCGATCAGCTAAAACGTATCCATTTTCACTTCTTTGGAATTTGCAGGTTGTAGGAGAAATGATGTTTTAAAAAATATTTTGTAGATGAAGCTATTTCTAGACAATACTTTAGAGACAGAAATGAAAGGGAAATAGTTCTCAGAGATTTTTTCCATCTTAAAGCAAAGAAATAATCCTCTTTCTCACTGATGGTTAAAGTCTTAATGATGAGACTCAAAGCCCTGAAATTATCCTTTTCAGAAAAGCTTTCCAACAAAGTCTGATTTATGGGGAAAGAAGAGAAGAATAACTGATGGAGGAAAGTATGTCTTCATCTTCTAGAAAACTCAGAATCTGCCTTCCTAGTCTATTCTTATTCACAGATACACAAATAAGGCATGAGGGTTGAACTATTTGAATGAACTGGAGCTGTAGCATCAGAAAAAAAATCAATATTATTTGACCAGTACACACCTCCTAAAAGACCCACAACCACACAGTATAATTTTTAAAATAATCCCTAGTTCAGCTGAGAGACTATCCTACCAGATCTCTCTGACTTGCTAAAAACATTTTTGCAGTCTATAAAAAACATTACTTTTTCTTCTACCAATGTAAATACATTGCAGAGGTGGAACAGTTTTTAACATGTTTCCACTTGTTCTCGTGCACTGCACAGCAGCAACCAGGGCAGGAAGTGGATTTATATTAGGAAATGCTAAAGGTCAGATACAGAAATACTTTTAGAATCATAGAATAACCTGAGTTGGAAGGGACCCACAAGGATCAAGTCCAAAGCCTGACTCCACACAGGGCAACCTAAAAGTTAAACCATCTATCCAAGAACATTTTCTAATATCATACACTTATACCTCTCTAGAAATAAGTTATCTAATGAAACAGTTTCATGTAATTGCCAACATTCACTGCATGCTTCATTAATATACTCACTTATCTTGAAAAAAATATTTAGTGACTGTTACGTTACCTCTTTTACAAATTCCATTCTTTCGATCAGTTATTTTTCAAGACATACATTCCTCTTAAGAACTTTACAGATGTGATTTATAAGCACATGTACAAGATTTCAGCATCTACCTTTCCCTAAACAGCCTACTGAATTTAAAGGCTGATATTTATTATTTTTTCTTGCCACTGTTAGAAACAGCGTAATTCTTTGAGCTGTTTGTTACAAGATCTTTCAGTCTCCTGGGTCCCAGTTATTCTTTGCTTATTCCTGTCCTCTGAATTTTGGGTTTAATGCTTTGTTTCCCAGTTGGTAAGCCATACTTCCTTATGGAAGTATGCCAATATCAGGCATGAACTGCACAGCAAAGCTCAAGCTACTAAATACCACAGAAGTGCTGTTATGGGTGTATAATAAATAATATTAAAAAAAATTTGAAAGAATTGATTACTTCTCTGTGTACCCAAGCCACCATGAGCCTACTAGGACAGAAGCAAAATACTGGAAGAAAAAAGTAGTTAAATTCTGGTTTGCTTTCTACTTCACAAAAGGTTTATGTCTTTAAAAAAACCCAAAACACACCTCTGCTCTTCAATGGGGTAGAATTTTCCCACTAACTGAGCATTTTACAAGTTCTTGACACTGGAGAGAGACTCTGTACACAGGCACTCCTTTTTTCCATGCTGGCTTTGTCTGTGACTCTGAAGAGTCAGACTGATACAATACACCTTGCAGAAGGAATCCTTGTTTAACTCATTCCAGTCATACTACAAATGCACTTGAAAATGAATTCAGTTTTTCCATCAGTTACCTGAAACATCTCCATTTCATAGACACAGTCCAACCTCAAAAGCATAGTAACACAGCTAACAGTCATACAGGTCAAATCACTCATGCAAGTAAGGCCATGTCCAACCCAAACCATTCTATCGTTCTATAATATGATACAAAATTTTATTGTATTAGAGATAGTATAAGAATAACCCTCTGACCTCATGGTTTGGGTTGCAATTTCTGAGAAATGGTACCTGTGTTCCAGTCCCTGTTTCAATAAATATTGAAGCATTTTCATTGTCAGACTATGCAGGGATGCAATGAGGAAGGCTATGGCCCACTTGGAATTAAACCTGGCCAGGGATGTCAAGGACAATAAAAAGGGCTTCTTCAAGTGCATCAATAGTAAAAGGAAGACTAGGGAAAATGTGGGCCTGCTGCTGAATGAGGTAGGTGCCCTGGTGATGGAGGATGCAGAGAAGGCAGAGTTACTGAATGCCTTCTTTGCTTCAGTCTTTATTGATAAGGCCAGCCCTTAGGAATCCCAGACCCTGGAGGTAAGAGAGAGAGCCTGGAGAAAGGAATACTCTCCTTTCAAGGAGGATCAGGTTAGAGATCATTTAGACAAACTTGACACCCAGAAATCCATGGGCCCTGATGGGATGCACCCACAAGTGCTGAGGGAGCTGGCAGATGTTATTGTGAAGCTGCTCTCTACCATCTTTGAAAGGTCATGGAGAACAGGAGATGTGCCTGAGGACTGGAGAAAAGCTAATGTCATGCCAGTCTTCAAAAAGGGCAAAAAGGAGGACCCAGGAAACTACAGGCCAGTCAGCTTCACCTCCATCCCTGGAAAGGCGATGGAACAGCTCATCCTGGATGTCATCTCCAAGCATGTGAAGGAAAACAAGGTTACCAGGAGTGGTCAACATGGATTCACCAAGGGGAAATCACACCTGACCAATCTGATAGCTTTCTATGGTGGCATGACTGGCTGGGTCAATGAGGGGAGAGCAGTGGACACTGTCTACCTTGACTTCAACAAGGCTTTTGACACTGTCTCCCATAACATCCTCATAGGTAAGCTTAGGAAGTGTGGGTTAGATGAGTGGACAGTGAGGTGTTTTAAGAACTGGCTGAATGGGAGAGCTCAAAGGGTTGTGATCAGTGGCACCAAGTCTAGTTGGAGGCCTGTAGCTAGCAGTGTTCTCCAGGGGTCAGTACTGGGTCCAGTCTTGTTCACTATATTCATCAACAACCTGGATGAGGGGACAGAGTGCATCTTCAGCAAGTTTCCTGATAACACAAAACTGGGAGGAGTGGCTGACACACCAGAAGGCTGTGCTGCCATTCAGCGAGACCTGGACATGCTAGAGAGTTGGGTGGAGAGGAACCTAATGAAGTTCAACAAGGGCAAGTGTAGGGTCCTGCACCTTGGGAGGAATAACCCCATGCACCTGTACAAGTTAGGGGTTGAGCTGCTGGAAAGCAGCTCTGCAGAGAGGGACCTGGAAATCCTGGTGGACAACAAGTTGACCATGAGGCACCAATGTGCCCTGGTGGCTAAGAAGGCCAATGGTGTCCTGGAGTGCATTAAAAAGAGCATGGCCAGCAGGTCAAGGGAGGTCATCCTCCCCCTCTACTCTGCCCTGGTGAGGCTGCATCTGGAGTACTGTGTCCAGTTCTGGGTTCCCCAGTTCAAGAAAGACAGGGAACTACTGGAGAGAGTCCAGCGGAGGGCTACCAAGATGATCAAGGGACTGGAGCATCTCTCCTATGAGGAAAGGCTGAAAGACCTGGGTCTGTTTAGCCTGGAGAAGACTGAGCGGGGATCTCATTAATGTTTATAAATATCTAAAGGGTGGGTGTCCAGAGGATGGGGCCAGATTCTTTTCAGTGGTGCCCAGCAACAGGATAAGGGGAAACGGGCACAAAGTGGAACACAGGAAATTCTGTCTGAACATAAGGAAAACTTCTTTACTTTGAGGGTGACAGAGCACTGGAACAGGCTGCCCAGAGAGGTTGTGGAATCTCCTTCTCTGGAAACATTCAAAACCCGCCTGGATGCATTCCGGTGCAACCTGCGCTAGGTGAACCTGCTTTGGCAGGTTTTGGGTTGGACTAGATGATCTCCAAAGGTTGCTTCCAACACCTACCATTCTGGATTCTGTGATTCTGTGATTTTATGCCAAGGGGAACAGTATTCATAGAAAGACTGATAGTGAGTACTTCAATGTGCTGCACAATACGCTTGGAAAAACAGGAGAGCCAAGGTAAAATTCCTGCTTCAAATCAATCAGAAAGGGATTTAATTTTGAATTTCACAGATACCACCTGAATAACCTAATTATGGTCCTATAAAGGAGGGAAGAGGAAAATACAACCTCCATGTTGTAATCTATACCTATTTTGACTGTGAATTAACTCTTACTTCCAAGTATTTTGTTTAAAAAGTGAAACAAAAGAGGTAAAATGTTACATCAGTCAAACAGTTTAATTCAAGCATAATGTATTTTTCTGGAAGAGCATAAAAATATTGTACTGATTTTTTTTTTGTGTGGGCATCAAACTGAAGAGGTGATGGAAAGAAAAAGACAAAAGATATTTGAATAATACTATTCCTTGTCACGGTTGAGCCATTTTAGTGGAAAATTTCAAAATTACTCAGTTCAAGGCAGGTGCCAGAAATGGAAAATTTCAACATAAACAGTTAACATTTGGAACAATGATAAACACTTGTCTTTTGGTGAAAAGCTGCATGCAGCTTTAGCTGAAGACCATGCTACCAGCTCCACCTTAAATATTTTATTCAGGTCTGCAACAAACCCAGGAAAGGACTGTGCAACAAAACCTTTGATTGCGAATGAAATTAACAGTATTAATTTCTTCAAAACCGATCATACTTATGGACACATAACAAATAATAATTTGATATACTGGCTCAGATGTAGCTGTTGCACAAAATAAAATCTACTGCTCTCAATATTTTAAGCAAAATAATTTTGGAGAATGGCAGAAGGGTGACTGAAAACCTTGGCTTACTGCTGAAACTATACAAATTTTTAGGGATGGAAAGCAGGGAACACACCAAATCTACTGGTAAGGGTCTACATAGAACTTCATTGCCCTGTAGGAAAGAAAAGAATTTTAGGAATCTTTATAATCCTGCTGGGCCTGTAAAAACAGAAACAAAGAGAGGTCAAAGGATCTCAATGGATGGTTAGACTGCAAAGCATGTGCGCAGTGAAATACTTTGACATTAGTTTCAGAAAGGCAAGTACTGTTGAAATTATTTTGGACAACAGACAGTAACAAGACTACTGAAACCTATTCATGTTGGTAAGAGTATTATAAATAATTATAATTTATAAATTTTATTAGTAAGAGTATTATAGATACTATTTCATATCACAGGAAGTCACAATGCACACCAGCACAATCCAAGTATTAAACTTCCAAAACTCAGGCCGTAGAACAATGACAATAGCTTTCTTGACTATTTTTGTAATCAGAGTGCAAAGCAAGCAATTTCAACAAAGAAAGTCCAAATATTTGAAGTATAAATATTTACAATCTGAAAGTGTTTATCAGAGGGAAGAAGCTGAGCAACCCCTAGTGGTAGCAGAAAAATACATTCTGGAAAAAAAAGCAAATTTTTTTACAGGACCAGAGCATTTTCAAAAATACATTAATTTGTAAACACAAATTCCTATATTATATGCAGTGTCCAGAGCTGATGATAACATTTAGAAAGGACTATAAGCAAAAATCATGCATGACTCATGGCAGTTTTTCTCTAGAATTCAGTTAGAATGTGATAATTTTGTTTGATAAAATACACTACAATACAGTTGTCTTGCAATATATTAAGAATCTTTTTATACCTCTTTCTCAAAGAGATTGCATTTTTCTTCCTAATTCTAAGAAGTCCTAATGCAGCTACTACCAAATTCAGCATCACCATTTAGGGAGGGATTTGCAAACACTATACCAATGAAATGCAGAATGTGGTATTAAAAAAAAAAAAAACAAAACAGAAAAAGCTTAGACCTTTGTGAATTTTGTTTGAAAGTGATTACCTAGAATTCAGTTTTATCAGCTTTCTTTTCTAAATTGACATTTGCTCTTCCTTCTTTTCGTGCTTGGAAATAAGAATGAAATGGAAAGAATATTCAACAACCTTGCCAGTACAAACTGTACTTTCTGTCTCCTCAACCTTTTTGAAATTTACTTCAGTTGAGTGAGTTTTTCTGTGTTAACCATCAGCTGCTCAAGATTCTGATGAATACCCATTGGAACAAAGTAGGTACGAAGACAGATGAATGTGGCTGAAAACATCAGTATAAAAGAACTCAAAATGTATCTGAACTGTATACAGTCTTTCAAAAGTCATCCATACACATGTATTAAAAGGAAAAGCCCTTGGTCTGTTGCCACGACTGATCCCATGACTCTAGCCATCACCAATATGAAGGGACGGTGTTTCATACAGTCAAGGTCATTTCAGACACCATGAGTCCAGATATCAGTAGATAATATTATAGAAATAAAAGAATGAGTCCAAAATTATGTCCTCTTTTCAAAAAAATGTAAAATTGAAGACAATATTTCCAAAATCAAAGACAACACTGACAGACCTAAAATTAGACTTAAAAGTACAGAAATCACTTTGGAGCTCCGTTCTTCTTGATTTTCACTGTGTTTCTAAGGTGACTTTTAAAACCGATTTTGGGTCCAAAAATTAGTTTAGGCAGAAAGTTAATGGGCCTGTTGCTGGAACACCTATTTCTACTCCAAAGATGACAAAAACTGATCTCAAGGTATTTGAAGTCAATCCCTAAGAAGTCACAACACATTGGGGAAAAAAAAAAAATAAAGAAAAAACACCCCAACGTTTGACCTACCATATTTATACTGCTATAGAATTTTGTGCTGAGCTGTAGCAATCGGCAAAGTAGAAACTTAAGTGCAAATTGCAAGCCGCCAATTTAAGTTTGGAGCTACCACAAGACTCCTGTGATAGACTAATGGCTAGCTATTTCAGAGCCAAGAAGTCTGACATACAAATCTTACATTCACAGAAAGAAAGAACAACATGGCAGATATCTTTGAAGAATTTTTGAAAATATTCTTACAAACATCTTTAAAGATCTCCGATTTCTTACTGAAAAATATGTGTAATTTTACTGTAAATAATCTATTGGTAAGGCATAGTACACTGCGGCCTCAGGTATTTTCTACTTGATAAAGAGTGCTTAACAGACCTTTCATTTTTATCACATTCAAGAAATATTCTATTACATTTAAGAAGCATCATGTAATGAATCACATGGAAATATCATACCTCCAAGTTGCTGAGATGCTGTTTTTCAAGTTGTTGTTGCATTTCTTTCAGATTTTTCTGGAAAAGAAGTTGGTTACTATCCAAGTTTGTTGTACTGCTCTCTTGTATTGTTTTATCCCAGCCAACCATTGCTGAAATCTGCTTCTGATGGAAAGAACCGTTTCTAGATGCTGATGAGGATGAAGTGTCATCTGTGGTTCTTGATGCAAGCAAATAACTTATTACTTTGGCTTATTTCTATGTGTCAACTGTACACTTTTCAATATGTTCCTTTCCAAAAGTATACATCATCAATAAATGCCTGGCAAGCGAAGGACAGCTATACTATATGTAACTACAGCTGGTGCTGCTAGTACTATCTAAAACTGCCCAACACTTTCCATTTTAAACCTTTTCTTCTGTTAGTTATAAATAGTCAGACTTTTCAGATTGGGTTGTTGGGTGACTGCCTTAGGCTGAATTAATCTGGAAAATGTCAGCCAACAGTTTGGTCACTTACAGAACTGGAAAATGGAATTTTTTGGGTTTTTTTGTTTGGTTGGTTTTTGTTTTTGTTTTTTTTTTTTAAACCCCAAGCAAAATGGTTTTTATTTTTCCATAAGGTTGGCTTATATAGAGGACAACTATAAACTGATGTTGTCAGATATTCCCTTACTTCAAATAGCAAGTACGACCTAGAGAGCCCAACTCTACTGATGACGTGTAATGTCATTTATGTGGTACATTTAAAGAATTTGTGTTTGCTACCTGAAAAAAAAATCTTTGGAGTAGCTAGTCTAGCTGAGTACTGCAGTCAGGGTGAGTCCAAATTAAGATAGAGGAAACCACAGGTTTCTACAGGATGAGAATTAGCAAGAACCATGGGGCTGGTTGACACGCAGGAATCAAAGAAGCCAAGAACCATGTGAAGCCAAATGACAAGAAAAACGTGCAATCAGAGACTAGGAAAGCAAGGAGTGTGTAACAAGATATGTTCAAGAATAAAAAGCAGATAGAACTGCAACAAGACTGGGTAAGATCCCTAGGAATAGGAACCAAGCTTTGGAAAACAAGAAGCAAGAACTAGGTAGATATCAAGGATGACAAAACCAAGAAACAAGTAGCTTTAACCAATAAGAAAGGTAAGTCTTAAAAAAAAGCAAAACCAACCCACATACCAAAACCCACCAGCTCATAGATAGATGAAGCTTTAGTCTTCTGGAAGTATAACTGTTACAGGTTGCCAGCTATGCTTGACTGCTTAGGTGGAACAGTTTAGCGAAGGACACTGATACTGTCTTTTGGCTCCAATCTGGTTCAAGGGCCCTACATGCCCTTAGTCTGGCATATCCAAAGTGGCACTTACAGAAATCTCCCACCAGATCCATGCTTTGAGTTCTCACATCTGTTCAGTAGAGCCATAACCCTTGCAATTGGTTAGAAAGCCAAGCTTATGTCTTGCTGTTTTAGGATCAAGAATTTGTTACACTCCCTGATGATTAACAAATGGTGGTAGAAGGAGAATAAATCTTGGAAACAGATTATCAGTATAAACTTTCAGTGAAGTTATTTGTAAAATGGGTATACCTTTAGCAAAAAGGGGAGATCCAGCTTTTATTTTATCAGGTTGATCAGGTCCAATATTTGAAATTATACTTTGTCTCAGCTATCACTGGATTTTGAGTAACAAACCAAACCTTATTTCCATTCAATATGCAGATGCTTTCCAACATTCCCAGGAAGCATTTCTCATATAGAGTTCCTTAGCAGCATCAACACGATCCCTTAAATATTGCTCTATTGGGTGAAGGTGTTTAGCTAAATTTGTGGCAAAAGTGAACTTTGAGTCTATACGCGACAAAATATGAAAATCATACTTCCGCATATTTCCTTCCTTTTTTTTTTTCTTTTTTATTGGAATCTGGCCTGACAAGACCATCCACCACCCACATTTTACCTGTCTTCAGTTTCAGTGAAGGTGATGGGGAAAGTGATGGTTCCTTTCATATATGGGCAATATGCAGTGTAGTGTATGAAGATAGGACTTTGAGGCCCCATCCCTGGAGGTGTTCAAGGCCAGGCTGGACGTGGCCTTGGGCAACCTGGTCTAGTGGGAGGTGTCCCTGCCTATGGCAGGGGGGTTGGAACTCGATGATCTTCAAGGTCCTTTCCAACCTAAACCACTCTATGATTCTATGATTCTATGACTATTTGATGCCACACAAAGCTATCTTCCTTAACATCCCTATTGAGAAAATTTGAACAGTGCAGTCACACAATATGTACACAGACCTCATCCTCCTCTACTGCTTATCCAACAGAGATGCATTATTAGGAAACATGTATTGTTCCTAGCTGGAGATGGCTACCATATGTCTAATACATGTATAGAAACTCAGCAACCCCTTTCCTTCATGTCTCTCCATTTCTTCCGCTTAAGTTTCCATGGTTCCTTCTTCTGAGCCTTCATCTGTTTCATCCTCTTTCTGTATCTAAAAGTATGCTCCCTTTTAAAATCAATCCCTTTCTTTTTGGTACATCTGTGTCAAATTAGACAAATGAGACCTTTTCTGTATTCATTATAACACAATTTTAGGATAATGGAAAATGTAAATTTTCATCCCACCAAGATTATTGTTTTTTTTTCTGGAGATTTTATGTAGTACTCCAAAAAGGTTGGCTTAATTGCACTGACCTAAGCAGAGATATATATTTGCAGAGTCTAAAAAGGAATTTATTATTTCTGATGAGATGGCTGATAGCAAAAATGGAGAACAACTTATAGAATCATAGAATCATAGAATGGTTTAGGTTGGAAAGGACCTTGAAGATCATCGAGTTCCAACCCCCCTGCCATAGGCAGGGACACCTCCCACTAGACCAGGTTGCCCAAGGCCACGTCCAGCCTGGCCTTGAACACCTCCAGGGATGGGGACTCAACAACCTCTCTGGGCAACCTGTTCCAGTGCCTCACCACCCTCAAAGTGAAAAACTTCTTCCTAATGTTCAATCTAAACCTGCCCTCTTCCAGTTTGAAGCCATTCCCCCTTGTCCTGTCACTACATGCCCTAGTAAAAAGTCCTTCCCCAGCTCTCCTGTAGGCCCCCTTTAGGTACTGAAAGGCCGCAATAAGATCTCCCCGGAGCCTTCTCTTCTCCAGGCTGAACAGCCCCAACTCCTTCAGCCTCTCCTCATAGGAGAGGTGCTCCAGCCCTCGGATCATCCTCGTGGCCCTCCTCTGGATACGCTCCAACAGGTCCATGTCCTTCTTATGTTGGGGACTCCAGAGCTGGACGCAGTACTCCAGGTGGGGTCTCACGAGAGTGGAGTAGAGGGGCAGAATCACCTCCCTCGCCCTGCTGGCCACACTTCTCCTATTTATTTATAGAACTCAGAAAACTGCATCTGTATTCTTTTCAATGAGAGATATCCTCCCTGTCCAAAAACTTTCTGTACCTATCCACTTTTAAAGACTTTGTTACTGTGCACCAGACCAATATACATCTGCCTCCCCCCCTCAAATCTGTTAGGTTTTTTTTTTTTTTGNGTGGGCTGGGCAAAGATTCTCGATATCTATTTGGATGTTTAGACCATTTATATTTATAAAAGTTTCTATATTCTCACTTTTTTCAGAGAACATTTTTGTCATAATTAAGTTCCTAGCCCAAGACTAAACCTAATCAAATACAACTGTTTGTAAACACAAACAGGGAAATATATCTTCTACAAAGAGCAGCACACCATTTACACACCTGATATGCACACATCCCAATCCCTGTCAGCTAATGAGTTGACCAAAATCTCTGCTTCAGCCTTTAATAACTAAACCTTACTAGAAGCAGAGTAGCTCTTTTGCAAGCACATAATACAATTTCTCACTTATTAGGTGTTCCAGGATTTTTTGCCTTTCTCCAAGAGGAGGTAATATGTCTCCATTGCTTAATTTAATTTTTTACAACTTTTTAAACATAGACATTAAGAATTCTAGAACCTTATATAATCCACCTATATCCAGCTGGTCCTGCAGCCAATATTTGTCTTGGATACTTAATACAACATTCATTTCTTCATTTAAAAGGGGACTGTCAATGAATTCTATACATTGTATTTCTGAGGGAGGGTGAATTCTGAAGATGATGCAGGATTTTTGGTTTGAGTGTTTATAGAAGTGTAAGAAGAGGTAGAAATACTGAAAGTGTTCTACTACCTCATCTGAGTTAACTATTAGCTGTCCCAAAATCTCCAGTTAAAGGGATTATAAGACATTTTTAAAGCTTTAGAGCTCAGAATTGGTGAGTTTTGAAGAACCTTCACCTTTGTGAACCTTCTCAAAATGCTTTTCTTCATCAAAGCTTACTTTGCTGTACTGATTTGCAAGAAATTTATTTGCCCTCTTAAGAAAATTTTGGAACCAAGTCTGAAAACACAGACATGCCATTTTTATGACCCACATGAACTATAGCTCCCAGACCAAAACTAACAGGAACAACCCTGCACTAACATCTTCTGCAGCAGACCAGAAGAATCTATGCTGCATAGCACGTGCTCAGTTTGAATCTCAGTGCTTAGTAAGGGATTGTGTGAGATGCAGACAAAAATGCAGAGTATTTTCTGTCACAAGAAAGGGAGACAAATTGTTAGCATTAGAATAAGCAAAGCTTTATTTCATATTAATTTGTATAGCTTGCCCCTATACACAAGCCTGTACTGCCATAACTTAATTCTTTCTCCCTTATTACCATACCCCCAATATTCTCTGCATCCTCCTTCACCCACTCCATATGACTCCTACTCAAGCCTCCTAGTTACCAGCTGGGGAAGAGGCAGCACATTCTGTGGCAGGTTCCAAGATACTTGTGTGCTGTCTTACCCATACTAACTGGCTTGTGACCTGCCAATAGGTCAATGTGGACTCAACTTTTAAGCCTTTTTCATGCTGGGGTCACTTGTTTGAGTAATTTCTTACTTGCTCAATTGCCAATTTCAAACTTGTAGAAATATAATTCTCTTTGCGATTCTTAGCTCTCTCTCAAATTTGGTTACTAGGGGTACACAAATTGTAAAAGAATATGAATGTATAAATTTAATTTCCTTAGGAAATCAGGTTATTAAAATGAAAATCGGGAAAAGAACATGCTATCATTACAGGACAGTGAATTTTTAAAATTATACAAATATAATATGGAGTGACAGCAATGTTATACTGTAAGAAATTAAGGAAATGGTAAGTGGTTTGAAGATGTCCTAAGAGAAAGCTGTGAGCCCCTGAGGCACAAGAATCAGTTTGAAGAAAGCTGAAAAATAAAGAAACAAATGATAAAGGCAGTGGGAAGAGGCACTGAGCTGCTGTCCTTAATTGAGCCTATGACTGAAATCAAACAAATGATCAGGAACCCTGGGACAGGGTTCAGAAACATCTACATTTTTTTTTCATAATTTCAACTTATATTTAGCGGGTAGACTTTTTGATTTTTTTTTATGGCTGCAATCCTCCTTTATTATGTCAATCCAGTGTAGTAGCTGCAGAACTATATGCCTGTTGGCTGGCAGATAGCATGAGTATTTAGCTCAGAGAGGTACGAAATATTTTCTCAATTGTCCAGTTTATCTGCTGCAAACATGTTTTAATCAGCAGTAGAAATGTAATCAAGCTGAATATTAACGTCACAATGAAGAACACACTGAAGCTTGAAAGTAGGGAGAGCCCTTTTAGATAGAATTTATCTCTACTCTGAACATCTGCACAATTTACAGCATGCAGCAAATAATTATAATAACAGTAGTAACAAAAGTAGCAACAATAAAAATAAAACCCTGAACTGAAATGTTAAAGAAATGAGAGATTAGGAAGGGGATAATCAGGAAGGAGTATCAAATACAGCAGATGATAAACTGTGCACGAAGAAACATTCTGTGATAAGTCAAAGTATCTTAGAAAAAGTGCTTGGGTAAAGTGAAAAATATACAATTTAAATTGCGTGTAATATAAAAAGAAATTTCAGGTGAAATTGTTATCAGGATGCTCAAGATACATACAGAGGATGAGAAATTTAAAGGAATGGTAGCTGGAAAGAAGATAAGATCATGGGATGAATATACAAACTAAGCTATCCTTGAATGTCAAAAGGAAAAGAATCTGGATGAGAATAAGAAATCACCAAGACAGAATACTTTATACTTCATAGAACAGCGGATGGTTTGATAACCATGGCAGTCTGTGTTGGGCCACAACTGAATGCGAATCGGGTTGGCCCTGACTATTCCCAGAATTCTGCTGAAGGGAAAAGGTTTGTGTCATCTCCTCTGGTGTTTTACCAAATGGACACAAACAACTCAAGATGTTTCATAATGTTTCATTGGAACAGTTCACAGAAATGCTTTATTTGCCACTAGACAAATGGCCTATAATTTCTTAAAGAGTAATTGTCTGCTGTTTATTGAATACACTAAGCAATTTACTTCCTTTGATCATCAGAGTAAACAGAAATGCTTACCTGAAGTTGGTTTTGTTTCTGCTGGGCAAGCACAGTCCTGGTGTTAAAACTGATCCTTTAATTTGTTCAAGAGCTTCTTCTAACTGAAAAGCTGGTTTTGTTTGAACTAGAGGGATTAGAGTAAAAAACACAATGGAAAAAAATATTTTTACAATTGGAATATGTTACCATAAATGGTTTGGTTAAGTTTCTTAAGTCTGGAAGCCTAAATCCAGACTGTTACAATAAACTGAGTGGTTTAGCATCATTAGGCATGCTGGAGCATCTCTAGTTCCTCTGAAACAAAAGCCCAGTCTATTTAAGTGTTTACAGTAACACATGTACTCAACAGTTTTGCTATTTGTTTTCAGACTGCACTGTTGAAAAAGTAGGCAGTTAAAAAGTCCAGCACTAACTTTGTTTTCACATAAGGATTATTCTGCTCATGCACTAAGCCAAAATTATGGCTTGCAGATATTTTAGAGAGGCCAAACTGTGACTTACTAATCAAATTAGTGGAGAAAGAAAGAGTCCAGACAGGCACAAGGTGTTGCCTCTTTCAAGTAAGCAAAAGTAGGGTAGAAAGTGGCAGAGGCAGAATTGCTATAAAGGAAAACCAAGAAAAAATAATTGTGATTCACTATATTGCTACACAGTCTGGGCTGTCAGCAGAGCTATGAAGAAGCCCTAAACCAGTACTGTTCCACTTTGTTATTTTAATCTGACATTTGATCTTGAAGTCAGAGACATTACCTCACAGTTGGCACAATTGCAATTGGGAGAGTAAATCTGTTAAAGAATACCTAAGTAATATACCATATCTTAAGAGTTTCAACACTGGAAAGTTGACTGGAAATCAGACTTGGCTGATGCTGTTAAAAACTCCTGCCAATCTGCACCGATTCCAAGAAAGCAGGAACTGAGTTGAAGTGATCATTACTTCCCAGCAGCGAGAGAACAGCTTAAAAAGCTGACTAATTCAGCAAGAGTTATGTAATACATTAATATATGGTAGGACTGCTTTTACTTAATGATAAACAAATGCACATTCTTGAATATTTCATATTCAAGGCTTCAAATAGGGGATCATTATACTATCCTAGTAACTTCCAGTGGCCTTGTAACACTTTGCACGCAGCTGTGAAAGCACAGTATTGTAAGCAATAAGCACACTGGAGTGAAAAAGGTGGGGAAAACCCAGGAAGCCACAATATTCCAAGGAGGTGATGTACTTACTGTGACTGGAATATAATGAAATACCTCACAATACAGTTTTTTAGGAAAAAAAAATTACATTTTTAAATTCCTTCTACCCACGTTTTTCGTATGTATCAGATCTGAGCTTCTTGTCAGTTGTTTTGCTTATACTAACAAATTCAATTAATCTGAGTGAAGTTAATTGTTCTATTTGCCTCAATTATATTGTATTAATAGAAAAACACTTGCATTGTGAATAATGGTTGAATTTTAATTTACAAACCTATTTGCTTGTGCTGAGAAAAAGGCAGATGAGCACGCTGAAACTTATCAGTTGCTTCCTGAAGTTTAATTTTCCTCTGCTGCAGCACTTGTTCTCTAAATCTTTTTTCTTTTTCTTCTTCTTGCTTCCGCCTTTCTTCAAAGGCTCTGTATTTAAGAAGCAAAAGTAGATGATCCCTGTGTTTTCTAATTACATTTACTGAAACATTAGTAACTTACTTGCTTATCAATTTGCAATTTCAGTACAAAAGCTTTCTTGTCCACAAATTAAATACTATAAACTTCAGCACTGCTGGATTTTTATGGTTTGTCTGAACGTAAATGGGACAGCAGGTTATAAATAAAAGACACACCATAATCTTTCTATTTTTTAGCCTCAACCAGAGATTTGATTCTTTCTTATATGAGTTAACATGCAGACTCAAACAGTTCTTGTCACAATGTGACTTTCTCCAGTCTTTACATTACCACATAAATGTATTACAGTGGGCAGATCAATAGGAAGGTGAACTGCAAATGCTGTGCGTGCGTGCATTTCACAAGTTGTTGGGGAAACAGTAACAGTTGAGAAGGTGTTATTCAAAAATAACACAAAGGAACTACAGCTTTTACCTACAAATATGTAAGAGTTAGTACCAACTCCCAGTTGTTGAGAAGCTTCCTGAAAGACAATCAGATTAGTAGCACAAAATGGAATAAAACTGTAATGCGAAACTATGATTGACAGAATCAGTTGCTAATATCAAATATGTTAAATGCGTCCTTCTGCTGGTCGGAAAGCAAATCAGGCTTTCATCAAAAATAGCCATCATCACGAAGCTTTTCTTTGGTAGGCACAAGCTTGATGAAGCTATGTGGAATTTTTATTCCTGCTGACAAAATCATCAACTTTTACTGACAAACTTAAATTAGCTCCTTGAGTGAAAATATATCCTCTACCAATAAAGTTATTGGCACAGTGCCTATGTAGGCAAAACAATATTTAAATACATAACTCTTCAAGTAAAACTTCTAAAGCTTGCCATGCAAGGTTCACTACAACTGGAAGATTCCCATCTTTAAAGTTCTCTGTGTGTTAGAAATGTGATTTGATAGGTCACTAGTACACTAGGTAGGGTCCCACTCCTAGCCAGCATTAGTGGAAAGAAAGGTAGTAACATTTAGCCAGAGGGTCTTTGTTTCTCTCATCGTAATAAGATACCTTCCCTTAACTTTAATCAACTACAGTTGCTTCATAGACCTTCTTGCTTAATGGAACAAAGCTACTTAACAGAGCTACTCCTTAACTCAAGCTATTTTACTTATTCTTCCCTTTTCTTCTCAGGGAAAAAATTCAAACTAAACTATTCAGCTTGACCCTCCCTAGTATCCCTTCAAAGTGCTGACTGATCACCTGTGAAAACAGAGAAATAATTTGAAAGAGGTGCTTTTTATTTTAGAAAGTCTGAAGGCTGGAATTGCACAATAGTAAAAAATAGGAAAACAGCCAGCTAATTCCCAAGTACACACTTTTACAGGAATATCCACTTTAATCCACTTGGAAGCCAAAGCGTAGCAGATAGAGACATAAAGAACTTTCACTATTTTGAAAATTCATATATGCATGGTTGTCAAAACATACTAAACTAATGACTGATAATTCCCAATTTTATGGACAAATTAGTGCATTTCATTAATAAAAAGTGAAGACAATATATATGTATCTTTAAAGTGGAAATGCACTGTAAACAGATCCCATGCAGCTATTCAAACCTCAAAGCACAACAACTACCTACTTGCATTCCTGCCATCATTATGAGAGCACCTTAAAACTCCTCCCCATATCATAAGGGGAAACCAGAAGTTGTGTTACACCTGATCTTCCTTTCTTCAGAACTACACCTCCAATATTGCCAATGTTAACCTCAAGAAAGACAGTGGTGGAGCATATGAAAAGAGACAAAAAGCGCAAAAGCATCCACTACTTTTGCTACTGTATACATATAGCACTCTGAATTAACCTTCTCCAAGGTCAGAAATCAAAATGCCACTGAGCAACTTAAGCAATTACTACTTCTACTTTGGAAGTACATTCCCTCAGAAATCTCCAGATCTCCCAGCAGCAGTGATCCTGACAATTATCTTGGATCATAAGAACTGCTGAGACTACCTCCTGCAATGCATACAGACAGTAGCTTACATTTTATTTTAACAACCCATTTATTGCAAATGACACTTAATAGTTATACTTTCAAAAATTGAGGTGAATTTCTACAATTTGAGGTAACGCTTCTTCTAGAGATCAAGTTATAAAACTCTACAGCTTCAAATGAAGGATAAGAGAGAAGATTGACTTATGCAAAGAGAAATGATTAAATTAAAATATGATCCCAACACTGCAAGTTTCATTTGTAAACTTCAGTTTGTCAGCAAGCAGGAATGGCTTCACTTGAGGCATGGGGTGAAGCCAGAGAAGCAGTTATCCAACACCCAAAAAAAATCTGCAGAGAACTTTATCCACATAAAACGTCTTATTGCAATTTGGTTAAAATTTCACAGGAACTTCAGTTGTTCCTACAATCCAGAAGTGAGTACTAAAAAAGCAGAACTAGAGTTCATGGTCAACTTTCAGTATTCCTGAATTTCACTCGGGTTAAAATCTGATACAGAAATCTGCAATATTTTACATCTTTATCTTGACTAAAGAAATAGGAAAATCACAACAGAGGAAACAGTTTTACTTATCCTAGTAAGTACTTTAAACACATTCTTCTTGATACCCTTAATATTTCTTGAAGCTGCTCAAGAAGGCCTTTGGTTGAACTGCAGTTGTTAAATTCAGACATGTGGGAAATTCTACAACTTTGCACCTGGAGTAATTCCAGAGTATAACTCCAAAAAGGAAAGAGTAAATTCTGACAGAGCCTTTATTTATTTATTTTTTTAAATGATTTTGGAGTATGACTTAGCTGTACTCTTCCACATTCTTAATAACTGGCACAAAAAAATGACTCTTGTTCCATGTTCCATATAGCTGGAAATGGGCAAGTCCAAATGCTGATGCAAGAGGTCTTTTTCACCACAGCTCATCATGATCACTGTTTGGTTTGGATTAAGACATGAGGGAGAGAAAGGATCTTATTTTAAATGTAAGGAAATGCACTGAAGATACGCCCTGAAGCCTGCATCATTAACTTCTTGACCTCACAGAATGTAAATTGTGACACCCAGGTGTATTATGTAAAATAAATAATTTTACAAATACACATTGACATCTTACAGAAAAACAGTTAAAGCAAATGTTTGTTCATCCGCTCTCCTTAAGCCACCAGCTTAGGTTCATATCACAGATGTAACGTTGGCAAAAGAGTGAGGCTTGAAGATGGAGAGTTAACACAAGAATTTCCTGGCCGGTGTTTTTTTAACCCAGTTTTTCTGTCTACTATAAACAGCTCAGCGGTGCAGCAATTTTTGAAACGGCTGCCAAAATGTTTATAGTGAATTTGGAATACGAAACTTAAAATATTTAGCAGTTTTACATATACAGACATTAGGTGGAAAGCATTTTTATGTTAAAAACAGTATAACCAGATGGTGGAACTATTTCCTGGTTAATTTTATTAAATTATCTTCACGGTGAAGTGATGGATGCGACATTCCCCGGTGGATTAAATGCTTACTACTACCTTGGATGAAAATGAAAAAAAGGAATAAATATAGTGCATATGGAATGCTATGAAATGAACCTTTTGATGATGAGTTGATATTATTCATCCATTGCCATATCATGTTTGCAAACCAGTGCACAATAATTTTAAAATTAAGGCAGGAGGGTGCTTGTATACTTTATGACTACAGCAAGATCAAGAGAAGGCTAGAATGGGGTGTCACACTCAAAATCCCCTTCATGGGCAAATAGGAAACACACATCAGATCCTTAAAAGCATCTGCAGAGGTTGCCCATAAATCAATTTTTTTGTTTAAGTGAGATACTTACCAGGACCATAGGGACACATACTAACTCCATTCTCTCATCTTCTCTGATTATCATATGATGAAGACAAAAGGACAGCCCCAAATTGCTGGGAGGGCTTCAGAAGGACTGATCCTTACAATGCCATAAGGGCTCACAGAGACCTGTCCTCCCAAATGCCCCAAAGGTTCACAGTAGAGCTGCCCACACTATCCACCAGTTGTTACACTCCAAATCTTATTTATGGGCAAAAAGTAAGCATATGTTATATAATGCCAAGAATTTTTTTTGTTAGCATAATTAAAATCTTAGAAGTCTAATCCCTATTAATCCAGATATAATTGTTACCAAAACATAATAATAGTTGGAATACTTCTATACAGAGAAAGCCTCAATAATAGTGATAATACAGTTTGAATTGTTATTCACACACAGAGTTTCTACCCCTTTTCTCGATGCTCACGCTTCCTGTGCTCTTCTGTGTCCCAAGGCTGGTTGTTTCATTCTGGTGGTGCTTGGGTGTTACGGTGAGTTGTCAGCATCTGAAGTCCCTTCACCAGGAGCAATACAATGTTCATGTTAATGCTTTCTTGTTCCTCATCTCAGGATCCACTTGGCGTCATTTTTGTATTTCTCAAGACGCTTTTACAGCTTTGCCCTTTCTTCATCAATCTGCAGCTCCACAGTAACTCCAAATATTCCATACACGGTGCCTTTTACATATATTACATACTATTCCTTTGTTCTCTTTGTTACCCCTAAAGCCAGTTTTGTCAGACCTAGGTCTGCATTTCTTTAACCGACTATCGGTGAGTTGTTTATGGCCGTGGGGTCTCCAGTGCCAAGCCTGTGTGCCATCTCTTATCACCCCCTGCCTGTACTCCTCTACGTTGCATCCTGCACCTTCGGCTCTCAAGGCCTCTGCAATCGTATCAGGACTGTATTTCCTACACTACATCGTTATATTAGTCATAAATATTTCATTCTACATAGAATAACTGCTTTTTTACTGCTATCTATATAAAACTATGGTCACACCATAAAAATATAAACAAAGGCAAAATAAATTAGCCACAGACACCTGGTCAATTAGAGAAATTGCTGTTACAGCTAAACCAAGCAAAACAAAGCTGCAGGCAGGTCAAGAGTTCAGAGAGAGCAAGCTTGGCAAGCATCCGTCCTGAGGCCTTGCAAACTCAGCACAATCCCGTGGCCCATTACCAGAAATGGCAATACCGGATTACAGGTCTACATGGTTACAGCGACCGCTACTTTTCACAGTTTCATTCTGACATAGAAAGCAATATTAAATTCTTAACACTTTGCTCTCTTGGTTTACCAAGTGTTAATATTTTTCTCCCTTTTCTGGCACTAGACTGCTTTTTGGTCTGCATCCACAACACTGATGAATAATTTAAAAAGCTTTTATTAAATAATCAATGATAATCAGCCAGTAGGTGGAGCACGATGCTTGTGCATATGTTGGAAAAAAATATTGTTTTGAAAAAAAACCAACCCACAACAGTAATGGGAATAGATTGGAAACTGATATGAACTGGGAAAGCGTTTCCTTCCCCGGTTACAACAGATGGATTAGCTATTCAGATTTTAAGGTAATTCAGACTGCTGAACCAAGATAGCCGACTGTAAGATTTATTTAAAAATGCACATAGACAATTGCATTTCCAGAATGAACCAACTACCTGCAGCCAGTAACATCACAGTAAAATGGGAAACACATTTTGCATTGAGCAATAACAGTGGGACGGCTGCAGTCCCCAGCAAATCAGCAGCTGGTATTTAAAAAGTACTGCAGTATATAAACCCAAAATATGATATCCTATTCACTTACATCAAGTATGTGTTTAGTCAGTAGCTCTTATTTCTGGAATACTGTTATTTAAACAAAATATCTGTCAGCTACTGTCCCAGAGCATATTTAATTATTAACCTGATCTTGAAATTGCAACTTTGCATATTAGTGAGAAAATAAAGCAATTACTTTCCTGATACTAGGGCAACTTCTGTAAAAATAATCAGTAGGTTGGTTATTCACTATGTTGAAGCACTGCTGTTAGGACAAAACTAAGGAGCTTGGTCAGTACAAGAGATGAAAAGAAACTGGTGGCATCAGACATGAATATGGGTTCCTCTACGTATTCACTTTGAAAAAGATATGTGACTTAAGTTATTGTGTCTTTGCTTTTCAAAGCTATACTTGCTCTTTTCTGTGAAAGTAATGTTTTTGCCTTTTACCAATAAACCAACTAACTGAGCACATCTTGTCAGAAATTGCGTATTCTTAATGCTGAAGCTGCTGCGTTTTAGAAGTATTGACAACAGATCAATACAACACCGTCAGGGAAAAATTCATTACAAATACATTTAGAAAAGGTTGAAAACAGAAGACCTCAATCTGCGAGCTCTTTGAGCTCAATCTGAACTCTATGCAGTTCTCATGAGCTGGACAGTAGGGGCTATCAGACTTGGACTCAGCCTTGGTATAACCTTGTTTAAAGGTAGGATGCTGGGGGTTCTTCAAAAAACAAACAAAAAAAAAACCCACAGAAAAGTTTTCCTCCACAATGCAACACAAAGAGAATGAACCTAAATGACACAAGATTGAGAACAGAGCAGAACCGCTGATATTTGTTCCCTAGATCTGTTTGCTAAAGGAAATTCACCACTATTACTTTTCAGCAGAGGCTTTATAAATTTAAGGTTGACATCAAATTTGGTAATGTTTGACCGACTTGATAAACTTCTTCAAAGAAACGACTGCCCTGGTAGATGACAGGAGAGCAGTGGATATTGTCTTTGTGGATTTCACTAAGGCCGTTGATAGTGTCCTATAGATCCTCATTGACAAGCTCTTGATGTACAGGCTGGATGAGCAGTCAGGGAGGTGGAAAGAAAACTGGTTGAATGGCTGGGCCCAGAGGGTGGTGACTAGTTTCATGAAGTCTTGTTGGAAGCCAATAACTAGCAGGGTACCCCAGGGGTCAATACTGGGCTCAGTCCTATTCAACATCTTCATTAATGATCAAGGATGATGGGGCAGAGTGTACCCTCAGCAAGTTTGCAGATGACACTAAACCAGAAGGCGTGGCTCAGAGGGTCCTGCTGCCATCCAGAGGGACCTCAACAGGCTGAAGAAATGGGCTAGCAGGAACCTCATCAAGTTCAACAAGGAGAAGTGCAAAGTCCTGCACGTGGGAAGGAACAACCCCATGCACTGACATACTGAGGGCTACCCCTCTGGAAATCAGCCTTGCAGAAAAGGACCCCGGGATCCTGGTGGACACCAAGCTGAACATGAGCCAACAGTGGGCCCTTGCAGCAAAAAAAGCAAGTGGTATCCTGGGCTGCATTAGGCAAAGCAGTGCCAGCAGGTCGAGGGCAGTGATCCTTCCCCTCTACTCAGCACTGGAGAGGCCTCGCTGCTGAGACCGGTGCTAGGCTCCTCAGTACACGAGAGACATGGACATACTGGACAGAGTCCAACAAAGGACCATGAAGATGATAAAGGGACTGGAGCATCTCTGCTAGGAGGAAAGGCTGAGAGAGCTGGGACTGTTCAGCCTGGTTCTCCAGCTGAGAAGGCTCGTGGGGGATATTATCAATGTATATAAATACCTGAAGGGAGGGTGCAAAGAGGACGGAGCCAGGCTCTTTTCAGTGATGCCCAGTGACAGGATCAGAGGCAACGGGCACAAAATGACACACAGGAGGTTCCCTCTGAACATCAGGAAACACTTTTTTTTACTGTGGTAGTGACTGAGCACAGGCACAGGTTGCCCAGAGAGGTTGTGGAGTCTCCATCCTTGGAGATACTCAAAAGCCGTTTGGACGTGGTCCTGGGCAACGAGCTCTAGATGGCCCTTCTGTAGCAAGGGTGATAGACAAGATGACCTTGAGAGGTCCCTTCCAACCTCCACCATTCTGTGTGAGGTTAGAAGTAGAAAATAGGCTGTCATACCTCACAATGCACTCATGTCTACTCTCCATATGTTGAAAGAAAAAAAAATGAGAGAAACAATTTCAGTTTTGAAATTACAAAACAGCAGTGCAAAGAATAAATTCTGCTACATGCCTGTAAGCCTGGTCAGGGAGAATTCAGGGTGCTGCCAGGTGAGAATGTGAAGCTTAAGGAAGGCATGCTACCTTTGCGAAACCATCATCATAGCTAACACCATTACATGTGTTACAAAGCAAATGGAACTTGCCTCATACGCGGATTTGAGACATGACCTGATGACTGATCCATGAGAAGATAAACTGCTTCCTACCTACATAAATGTCAGGAAAAAATATTCAATTCCAAGGAACTTTTTATTTCCAAACTACTTTCCTCCATACATGCAATGACACTTAATTTTGAATTGTATTTCACAGCTTATTAATACTGTATGCACCTACTACCTTTCTAACATTAAACAACTAACTCTTTTCAGTTATTAGGGGAAGACATTACCACAGAATTCCATTTGAACTGCTTATTAGGCTTATAATTATGCCATTCTCAATTATCACAAATGGAAACAATTTCATTTTACGAATACCAGACCTAAATTTTTAACTGGCTTACCTGAGTAACTTGGATTGATACTGTGTTTCTTAAGGCTGCAATGAAACTCATATGGAAATGTATTTATGTATCAACGAGTAATAGTTTAACTATACCAATCTATCAAAAATATGCAGCCTGTCTGGTATTTCCTTTTACATTGGAGTATAATATATCAAGACCAGTAATACAATAAACAGTGATCATCTGAGGGCTGTAGTGTTACAGTGGTACTGTTCCAGAGAACTAAATAAGATATTTAATCTTTCAGCTGAGATTCAGTTTATTATTTGCAAAGCTTGTGGGTCGCACACTGTCTTTAATCACTCACAGATGATTATACTTCCTCTTCCATTTTTCTTTATATTTCAAAACATATGCTGATAGGACATACTGTCAAGCTACAATGACAGTATAAACAATATTAACTGCCTCTATACCTATTAAACTACTTACAGCACTTCACTGAAACATCTCAACATATTTACTTAACCCATTTGTCACAGAATATTTCATGACTTTGCATTGTGATGTATGCAGAAAAACAAAATATTCAAAGTTCTGTCTAAAATGTCAAAGCAGAATAACTTTATTATAAATATAATCCTGTACTAGGAAGACTTTGTGTTGTGTTTATTGGGGAGTGGGAGCACTCCCCCCTATAGGGGAGGCTGTGCAGCTGTTATGCCATGCAGACAGATAACCATACAGTTCAGAGGGCAATGAGAACTGCCTGCCTGCTGACCCGTACCGTACATCTTAATGTGTTTTTCACACATCCATTGAAGCTAATAAAAACCAGAATATTAGAAATGCAGATCCATGAAATGAAAGCACTACTTTACTACTTATGACGTGACTACAGCCAGTCTCCAAAAAGTAGCGAGTAACTCAGAATATTGTTCTTTTTATATTTTATTTGTCCTATAGCAAGAAATTGGATTTGTTAAACTTTTCCGCCTAGATTCCTCTAGAACAAAGGATAAGGCTATTTAACAATCCGAATGTGCAAATAGGAGAAATATATTGAGCTGTTCAAGGTTTTGACTTGCTTTTTTTTTTAGTCTCCTACCAAAGGAACTCTAGTTACTTACCTTCTTCTTCTGTTTGTCTCTAACAAATATTTCTGTGCTCTACTCCGACATATTTTTTGATCTTCTTTCAATGCCTGACGTTCTTCTTCTAAATCCCATTCAAAATGAAATGTTGAAGCTCTATCCCTAGCACTGTGTTAAGGACAATGGAAACTTTATTAAACAGCTCATTAAAAGATTAAAAGCCTGTGTGATTAACTTTCTAGGAAAGGGCAAACTTTCTACATAACATAAAGGCTGATACACCTTTTGACTAAGTACACAATAGTTGGTCCCAAAAATGTCTATTATGGTCATACCTAACTTTATGTTTATCCAGAAAAAAATGTAATTGCATTTTATTGTTTACAGTGATTTTGACAGAGGCTTTGCTCTCATCTTTCATCGTATCAGCAAATGAAAAATCTCACCTTTACTATATCTGTTTGAAGATACATCTTTCTGTTATTACCTAAATCTGTAACACACGGAAATGTTTATCACTGGGAAAATAGTAAAATAGTAAAAACAACCTCTCCCCAATCTAAAGGATTAGTTGTTTACACTGAAATTCGTTAATATCACCAGATAAAAGCTCTCCACAGAGCACAATCAGTCCTGCATCACTTCAGTCATGATTTAAGTAGGGCTGTACAGGCACAGCTTAGAACTTGTGTCAGTGCTTATTATCATTTAAACTCAAAAAAAAAAAAAGGATCCCCAAGTTACGATGGAAAATAGAACTCCCAATAGCAGTATCTTGCTCTAGGAGGGAAAACAAAGACGACGACTCCGAAGTTGCCTGAGAAGTCAACTCTTCTACACCACTTTAAAAGAAGCCAACATACCAGTTTCACTTCACGCCAACCCTGAGGCGACCCCTGACGGGGGCTGTGCNCCGGCCCTCCGCAGCCTCACGCACCCGCCCCACACACCCACCTCGCAACCCCGCCGCCCGGCGGGCCCTGCCTCCCTGCGGGGCGGCCATTCCCGAGGCAGGCCGCCTCAGCCCGCCCTCACCCACCGCCCCGCCGCCCTAGCCCCTCGGCCCCGTCGCACGCATACGCGGAAGGATACACGGAGCCATTCCGCCTCCCGCCCGCGCTGTCCTGGAGGTGGCCGAGGAGGTTTTGCCCCTGCGCTGCCCTGCCGCCCTTCCCGCTAGGCTCCATTCAGCGCCTCGGGCCCGCCACCCCCGTACCGGAGCACACCGCTGTCAGTACCGGGCACCGGTCCGCTCCTCAGCTCAGCCCGATCTCGCCGCCGCCATCGTAGCAACCGGAGACGCCGCTTCCTTCGCAACGGGGCGGGGCCGCGGCTGAGGGGAGGGCGGGGCCGCGGCTGAGGGGAGGGCGCGGGAGCGGCTGAGGGGAGGGCGGTGGCGGTTTGGCTGTCGCTGCCTTTGGTGGCCTTCAAACCAGGCGCGAGGGACAGGGCGGGTGGGTCCTGGCAGGGCCTCGAGGGTCCACGGAGGTCCCCAGCGGTTCCAAGCCGAGGGTGGGCGCCAGGCCTGGGCACCTCGCTGCCCCGCCGGGCCCCCTCCGTGCCCTCCCGCCTCTTCAGGCACAGTGCTGCCGGACTCCCGGCCCAGGCACGGTGCTTGGCTCTCACCGGGCCT